>VMBQ01001874.1:90626-161696 GCA_007657795.1 Dreissena rostriformis | reverse complement strand
TATCGTTGATTTTCAACGTTTTCCGGTATCACTCACAAAATAGGTATCTTCTAAATGGTTAAAACGTTTGTAGTGATCTAACAAGTTACTTTCTGCTGGTAAAAAGTTGTTTATAATAGAATTTTCTTTCGGCTATTGTTAGCATACGTCACCTCTTTGAGGCTACACACCACGTTAGTTGCAAAGTTGTAACCATTTCATCCCATTATGAAACGGGTATATCTTCCATAATTCTTGACAACGTTGTACCCAAACTGTGTTATACGCATTTGTAATGCAAGAGTTACTGAAATTCGGTAAAAATTAGACCAGTTTATATGCATAATAATTGGATTTGTCACCTTTATAGGGCCTTTAAGGGAATCACTCAGACCATATAAACTGAAGCCTGTCCAACCAGCATCCGGAATAGCCCGCAATACCCAACAGCCTTTCGCCTCTCTCACCATACGATTCGACGCTGGGGATGCCACACGTAGGCAGTTGTCGTATATTGGTATGCAGTATGAGTGCCCAAGGAAACCCATCAATGACGCTTACATTGGCCAAATTCAACCACTCCGTCGCATCGAACTCGAAAGTTTCAACGTGGGTGACAGGAAACACGCAGCATTCGCCATACTTTGGTCCCCATGTATTGTTGTACTGCATCTGTATGGCCATGAGGTGCTCACCACAGTACAGTTTGACTCCAGTGATGATCAAACTCTCATCCTGCTCAGTCGTGTTGAAACGAAGGAGACCATCGCCGACTGGATTAATCCCATTGAGTCTTCCGGCACCACGAATCAACGGGTCTGTAACATACATGTAGTTAATACATTGCAAAATTATTGTATACACATGTTTTGAAAACAGGCCGCTATTCAAATAATCGTCTATTAATGAATAATCGTATTAATATTAACAACATTTAAAGTAACAAATTGGATATTTGTTATATTTTAAGGATATATGTTTCAACACAGTGTGTGCTTATTCAAATAATCGCTTACTCAGTATTCCGACAAACTTCAATAACGGACCGACATTGGATTGTTTGTTTTACGTTAAAGTTCGATTTTCACCACCACTTATTCTGCTACTATTTGTCAACCACTACATCCCCACCAATGAGACGAATAAAGGTTATCGGTTGAATAACACCATTGTCATTATTTCTACTTCCAACATCATACATTCTTCCTATGTGATCCACGTTTAATAGGAAAGTAAATCAATTGAACCACATATGAAAATAAGATTGTCAAATTCTAAAGCGTTTTTTTTTGTTGCTCCAAAATTATGTTTTTAAACCATCATACGATACAAAATACATATAAACATGTACATATATCCGTCTGCATTTCTGACTGTTCACAATAATAACACGTTTCTGTCATATCTTTGTTATTATTTCAGATGAGGATTAGAAGAAAATAACGGCTGGACTTGTCAATTCTGTTCGTAGACTCAATTTTAATTCTATAAAAATACGTGTTTTGAGGTTTTAGCCGCTATTTGATTTTAAAAGGTACTACATATTTGGTATCAAAATATCTTTCTTAATACATCTGTCTCATTTCTAAGACTACCGATAATTATGCCTTGACTTAAATGTTATTAGGAAAAAAGCCGCATATACAGTCTACTATTTAGAGTGATAATGAAATTGGAAAGGATAAACCAAGAAGTAAAAACAAAAACGAAGACAATGTGGCCTTAAGTTAATGGGGGATTACACGGAGCGAAATCGCAGAATCTCTCACGAGATTGTTGAATACTATGTGCATTTGTTATAGAAAACGATAGGAATGTACTAAACCAGCAGGGGGAATTCTTTAAGACATCTGTGGGCGTCCGTCAGGACTTCTTCAGTACATCAGTGGGTGTCCGTCAGGAATGTCTGCGCTCTCCCGTCATGTTCAACCTTTTCATTGAGAAGATAATGCATGAGACTATCCATGACCACCACACCTCTATCTTTATCTGTAGAAGACGCATCTCCAACTTGAGATTCGCTGATGGAATTGACCTCATAGTTGACACCAGCAGTGAACTTCAAGATCTCACCAACATATTCTATGAAGGAGCAAGAGCATGCGGGATGAAGATCAGCACGGAAAATTCGAAGATCATCGTGAACAGCACGACCAACACCAGTGCAGATATCACCATGAAGGGCGAGAAACTAAAATAATTGACCAGCTTCAAGTACTTGGGCGCAAGGTTGGTACCAGTACCGCTGAGGTCCGAATAAGAATTGCCATGGCGACCGCAGCGATGACCAGACTGAGTAGGTTGTGGACAAGCAGTTCCATCAGCGTCCCCACCAAGTACAAGCTCTACAAGGCCCTCGTAATCTCCATCCTTCTCTAAGGCTACAAGACCTGCACGCTTCACGCGGACACAGAACGCAGGATACAGGCATTTGAACAAAAATGTCTCCGAAGACTGCTCTGCATATCATATACGGAGCACAAGACCAACGAGTACGTCCGGAACATGACTGCAACACTTGTTGGTCCACAAGAGACACTACTGGAGACCGTCAAACGACGAAAGCTGGCTTGGTTTGGGCACGTCACCAGGCACGACTCTCTGTGCAAGACCGTTCTCCAGGGCACGCTAGAGGGAGGTCGACGTCGAGGCCGTCCGAGGAAAAGCTGGAAGGACAATGTAAAAGAATGGACACCCCTTCCAATGGATGAATTACTCTCCACAGACCTGACTGGAGGAGGATTTCTGTATCATCGTCCCTTATTTTTCCACAACGGCCAATCCGGTCAAGGGAATGATGATGATGATGTACTAAAACATGATATTATCTATGTCAAATAACAGGCAATCATGTTTACTTTGTGAACAAGTTGCGTTCCCACTCCATTGCCCCATTCCGTTACAAGTATACATCATATTGCTCCCAGGGGCAGGAGAATAGTCGTTGTCGCAAAAATAGGTCACCACAGCGCCGACAGTAAGCGCATCAGTTACAGCCGGATGTTGAGCGTTGGCAACAGCGGGAAGATTGGATACCGGACATACTCAAAGTAAAACACGAAATCATGTTCATAACTCGTATTTTCTTACAATCAACGAACATACTTAAAGAACAAGAATAACCGCAATTACGAGAATTTTAAGTCTCAAGACTAACAATTAATGAGTTAAAAAGAAAGGAATCAAATTCGAGCAATATTGGCGAGTCCCCTAATTCAAGTCTTGTATTAATACCTCTAAACGTTAAAACCTAAAACAATTTCTATCAAATAATATCTACTAAATGATTGTATGTTGAATCTTTAAAAGTAGAAACATATTTGTTTTACCACATTACAAACATTTCACATACACTGATTGATGTGGTGGTCGGCGGACTTAACCATTCTCAGATTGATAATACGTTGTATCAACATCTTTGGGGGTACAGTTATACATAATATGCTGACGTCCGCATGAACACAAAACACTGACCAAACATCATATTCTTATATTTTATAATATATCTATCCCATGAAGCCTTTTCAAAATACTAAATCTTACAATTTTATATTGCCATTTACATCATATAGTAATGTTTCTTAATTTCTTAATTTAACATTTTTTTCTTACATCCTTCAATAAAGGACCATCTCGCCGTATCTTAAAGGAACAAGTTTGGCATATTGACATTTTTTTTAAACTTAGAAATTCACTTAAACTTACTTGTTGCAGGTTTTGCAAAGTGCAGCGAGTCTTCGGTCTGAAACACAACCACGATCGCCATAGGAGCCGTATGGAAAGAGGAGACAGAAATAACAGTCTGACAAATTCATAAACGATCAACATATTAATAGGCATTACTATGGTGATTATAGCGAAATATGCATGTCATTTCTTAATAATGACGTGTTAAACATGATATAAACAATACTAGATTTACGTACTTATTGTTGTGTATGTTAGTTTTATTTAACAACCTGAACTCGACTTTATCTTTGAAACAATTAATACACTTTATAAATATATGCAACATATTTACAAGCGCAACTGTATTTGATTGCCTCACAAGTGCTTTTTGACAATTCAACGCTAATTAGAAGATTTGGAAGTCCAGTTATTCCCAGCGGTTTGTAGATATCCAGCTAAAGGTCGGTATTGACAAAACATCTTAACTCTCTCATTTTATAGATACAAAAAACAATAAATATAGATTGAACAATATTCCCTTTTTGTTTATTTATTAAAACAACAATTAAATACATTATAATTGTTCGTTTGTGAAATTTTCGCCTACGCAGAGAGCGTAAACAAAATTTAATTTTTTCATTTTTTTTTTTCATTTTCAATTTTTCATTTCACATAGGCGCCTTTTTTGTTAATGATCACACTTATTCTGGATATAGACGATGAATCAAGGTTGTGTCAGGATAAGTGAATATGAATATATATTTACCGTCTCCTCTCGATTGTGTCAGGCTAAGTGAATATGAAGGTCTGTTCACAGTTTCCTCTCGATTGTGTCAGACTAAATGAATATGAAGGTCTATATACCGTCTCCTATCGATTGTGTCAGGCTAAGTGAATAGGAAGATCTATTTACCGTCTCCTCTCGATTGTGTCAGGCTAAGTGAATATGAAGGTCTATTTACCGTCTCCTCTCGATTGTGTCAGTCTAAGTGAAACTGAAGTTCTATTTACCGTCTCCTCTCAATAGTGTCAGGCTCAGTGAATATGAAGGTCTATTGACCGTCTTCTCTCGATTGTGTCAGGCTCAGTTACTATGAAGGTCTATTTACCGTCTTTTCTCGATTATGTCAGGCTAAGTGAATATGAAGGTCTATTTACCGTGTCCTCTCGATTGTGTCAGGCTATGTGAATATGAAGTTCTATTTACCGTCTCCTCCGCGTATACCACGTGTTCCCAGGATGCGCAGTCAAGCGTTCTGTTCGCGTGCTTCAGATGGTTCAGACGACACCAGGACGCCGTCTGGCGCCAAAAGAACGCAACACACGTGGGACCAGCGTCCACGCATTTCATCTGGCATTTCTCTTTGCTTGAAATCTTAAATTAAGAGAAAATGAAGCAGAAAAAAATTAAAATAAGGTCGCAGGATGTTATGAATAGAATCATTGCGATCGGAAGATCATTTGTTCAATTCCTGAGAGGATAATGTACAAAGGGTATTTTTTAGTTCTCAGCAGAAATCAAGTAAAATAAACACAAGCACATATAAAGTATTGATGTACATAAAATGTTAAATACGTATATAATGTACACATTCATTGCATCTGATTGTATTTTGTAATTTAATTGTTCTTGGATTTTGTGATAGTTGCCTTTGTTTTAAAGGAACACCGCCGTGAAATCAAATATAAATTGTCCGGCACA
Organism: Dreissena rostriformis; assembly: GCA_007657795.1. NCBI lineage: Eukaryota > Metazoa > Mollusca > Bivalvia > Myida > Dreissenidae > Dreissena > Dreissena rostriformis. Next base: position 156,346 of record VMBQ01001874.1, on the reverse strand, counting down.
AAATAATCATTGTTGTACAACAACACTCACTTTGACCTTACTATTATTCTGTTACGATTACATATTTTATTATTATTGTAGGAAACTAATTGGCTTAAAACAACAATACGACCATTTTGGTTGTGTCTGGCACTGACACACATACAAGTTATGCGATGTGCGCATCAACAAGTGTCCATACCGTGTAATAATCCCAGCCGGTGATCCATAAAGCTGATCCCAGCACGCTGTATCGTACCTGAACTTCCGGGTTACCACTGTCCTTGTCGTCATTTGGCCGACGACGCCGGTGACGCATACGAACAAAAGAACGGACACTGTACTCGGCGCGTTAACCATCTCTAGACTGCCTAACAAACTTCGAGCGTTGTGGCCCTATATTGGTTGTTAAGAGACATACAACTCTTTATTTTATATTACCATCTACAGTTGCGCTCTTGTGAAACGTACACCGTCCTAGCTGTAAAAAACAATAAGCATAATCTGGTTAATAAAACGAACAATCAGTCATGGCACATGAAGGTATGTGTTCGAAATACGAAACAAAGCGCATAATTTAATGTTCAACAGCTTATTGCATTGATTAATACAAATACATTCCAAATGTACTGCGCTATGCTGGCATGAATTCACTTTGAAGATTGTCATATGAGCGACTACCGGTTGTCCTCAAAGGAAACGCGTTGTTCTTGCTTGGATAACTTAGAATGAAGCGTAAAACGGTGTTTTCGGCATTGCGCTTCTGTATCAAATACATCGGTTACAAGCTACATACTTGAATCATTGAGCTTACAATTTTAATGAATACTAAGGATAGCAAAATATTGTGTGCAGATAAAAAAACAAAGAGCAATTGAGTATAGAAATATCCAATGATCGGATTTTTTTTGCGATTTACTGACGGTTACATAATACAAGTACAGTGAAATTAATTGTACATATAGCATAGCAAACATGGACACAGCAGATAATCTACCATGAGAAAAGTTCTTGTTCTTATCTAGTTTTACTTAACACCAGCTACAAAATACTATGATTAAAACTGGGATATTCGCCTTGGAACGGTCAGCGCAAAGCAGTTTTTACCGGTTTAAGGACAAACCAAACCTCGCTCTTTGCTCAGAATTGATCAGAATCCAAACGCGCGTCTAAAATAATCTCAATCAAATATCCTTATGCAGACACAACTGGAAAGATGAATGCCGAAATGTGGCACGTTAATCGAATATTTCAAATATAATTGTAGTGTTTTAATTTCATAAGTATCGGATTTTAATAAAACGATTAGGGAATATTTTTTAACGTTTCTTATATGAAATTAAACATTATCCGATCAAAAACATATAAAACAATCAAGTTGTCGATGCATGAACTAACATTTTCAAACCAACTAGGTCTAAGAAAGATCATAACTATGTGCCAGTAAAATGAAACAGTGGCTAAAATAAACTCTGTCAAAGCTTCTGAATCTAACAAATTGAACATAACATTGAATATGCGTGATGCTCTTTTGATAGATGTCCATCGTTAGCGGTAGTCCAGAGGCGATCTGAATTAGAGCTCACTCATACAACATATGCCTGTATCAGGGACATATTATGTGTATGGTGTTTTGTTTGTGATATCTAGGTAATGTTCGATTTGGCACACAATCCACCAATGAGGAAGTATTCATTATTAATTAATTACAAACAACGACGACTCGTTTCACCGCGGGGTGCTTTATAATCTTTTTTCAAACGTAAATAATTGTTTGTATTCTCATTATGCTCACCTATTGGGTATTTACCGATCTTAAACAAGTCTTTAATTACGCTACTCTTGGTCGATTTGTTTCTTTTATGCATTGTATGTTTATGCCAAATTCGGTACGGTAATTTCAAATGAAGTCGATCCAGGATTCGATATACGCCCATTTTTTAATGTGAATAAATGCTATAATTGCCCGCCAGTTTCCGCGTTAATTGTTAGGCGTGTTTAACTGTACCCAGTGCACATCACAACTCCTAAGCAATAATTGAACGAAATCGTGAAGCTGAGGGCAAGACATCGATTCTCTTCTTTTGTTTCCAGGTTTGGATGTCATGACGTTTCATCGAAGGATAAAGGGTTGTGTCGAAAATAATCATCGCTGAAGACGAGGTGTTAGTAGGGTTACGAGAGACGGTGCAAGATTCTGGCGATGTCCCGTTCAAGAGGCCATCCTAAATCTTTAAGTTTTCAGTGTGAAGCACTTTGTGTGCGTTTTCTCGGTTTTACGTCGCACGCGCGAGACGATAACGTATAATTGGATCACAACTCATAAGCAATATTTGAACGAACTCGTGAAGCTGAGGGCAAGACATCGATTCTCTTATTTTGTTTCCAGGTTTGGATGTCATGACGTTTCATCGAAGGATAAAGGGTTGTGTCCAAAATAATCATCGCTAAAGACGAGGTGTTAGAAGGGTTACAGGAGGCAGTGCAAGATTCTGGCGATGTCCCGTCCAAGAGGCGAACCTTTATCTTTAAGTTCCCAGTGTGAAGCACTTTGTGTGCTGTGGTAAAAAACAAACCTTGTGGAAAAGTACACATGACTAAATCCGAATTGAAATAAACCCGTGTTGCATGCATACGTTACGATAATATTAGCTTTAATATTAAGTAATATCGTTGACGATTAAACGTTCTAAAGCGTTTTAATTCAGACGACTGCAAATATTAGCAGTATGTTGATCACAGTATTTCATTTGTATCTACTTTGCGAAATAGCAACTACTTGGACGAATTCACCATTGTAAGGTTCAGTTTTAGGCGATCTTTATTTTGTATTGGTATCATGTTTGAAGAAGAAATTTACTTTCATAATGATTCGTTATTGATTATAATAATTTTAAAGTTCGTTATCAAAACGCGGAGTAAATATCCCGTTATTGATCATACCCTTTGACTTTGTTGCGAAGCGAAAGAACCCTTTGACATTCGACACGAGGAATATATGACTGGAAATCGGCACTGAAAATTTCTGGAAGTGTCGAAAATAAATACAGAAGGATTTGGGGTTCGATTTATTTATTGTCTATTTTAATATTCTCACTCACAAAACGTTTGGAAATCCATATTCAAAAAAGATAATATACTAACAGTCATATAATTAAGAAGTATGTAGAGTTGTTTATTGACCAATGAATAACGGTTGTAGGTATGATGAATGTAATAACGCAACCATAACAAGATGTATGTATTGTTGTTTATTTGTCAATAAACAACAACAACTGTTAGAGATTAGATGAATCTAATCACGCGGGGTTGTAAATATAAACTACATGTTTAAACTACTTACTAATAATCATTTGTTTATTTCCAAATAAAGATCGATACCTAATAGTCAGAATATAATTTATAATATTGTTTGAAGTATAAACACATGTTATTATTATACCGCTGAAACTCAATATTTCGAAGAAGTCGAGACTGAAAAAAATACTTCGTTATAACAATAATTCAAATACAATTTTATTTACATTACACAAGACGCGTTTCAGTCTTTGGTCACTTGTTGTGTTATTTATTTGCGATTAAAAACATAGTTATTTATGTTTGGCGATAGAAAACACTGCATGTGTACTGAATTAGTTATACAATAGATGTCATTTCACACCATGTTAAACATGGTGGATATATTAAATGATGCTATCATTTCCAAATTTAATATGGTGTGAGTATTTAATAGAAACATAAATTGGTTCATTCATCATTCTAATGGCACATAACAGATAAGCTCAATAAAATGTCAACTCTATGATATCGATAACAATTATACTGAAAGCTGTTTTGTAAAGTTTAATAAGGCATGTTTATCGTTCAACATAATTGAGTGAAAAGGCAGACTGCAATAATTTGCAACTGTCATTCATACTGTGAAAAAAATGGCATATCAAGTCACCGTGCTGCTATATAATAAATAAGTTGTATTAAAATTAACGTCTATAATTTTTTATCGCAGAGCTATTCTATGAGGTGAACAAATGGAAGTGGCCGAATCCTACAATTAAAGTGTCACAGGCATCAGCTAAACAATTGCTATGTACGAGTAATTATATGTAATCGAATATTCGTACTTTCTGCATTTTGTTTTCAGGAAGAAAATGACAAACTCGTTTGAATATTATTTTTTATAAACTAGCCAATTTATTTGTCTAAGTAGATTTAGTATAAGTGGATTTTATTGATATCCTGCTACGTACGATAAACACAGGTGAAGATTTGCGATCACCTGCGTTTGATTGTACTCTTATGCACGAGTTAAGGTTACACTTGGAATAAATAATTTCAAAATTTGAACCCACTATTCCATATTCGGATTCCAAATCTGACTTAAGTCTTCCTCAAATTCAAATAGCTGTCATATTTTCATCAATAAATTTTTGTGAATGGAATGCATTGTGTAAAAAAAACTTTAACATTACAAATCACATGCCAAATAACCCTTTAATATTTAATAATCAGCCCATAAAACCATAAGTCCGAAAAAAAGTTGTTAAACAAGGAAACATATTTTGGCAAAACGCTGCATAACATGTCATGAAATATAATCAACCGTATTTCAGTGTTTGTGCCTCCAAAAGTAGAACTCTCACCAGGCCATCCTACTATAACTCGCATGACAGCTCAACCCCTGGTATCTATGTTTGTAAGCTCACGTTTGTATAGTTAAGTCTACCCGTATTAATCATAAGCCCAAATCCCCGCAGGACGTCGTTTTATATGTTCAAAGCCAACTCATAATATTCCGTTGCGAGGTGATTTATCATTTAACAATATATGAACAATTTATTAAGTCTACCCGAAGATAATTGGTATACTCCTTTTTCGATGTAAGTGTGATTTTTCACGCAAGGTATTTTGTTGAGATTGGTAAACACATTTTAAGACTCCCGATAAGATGAAATGCTTCAAAAAACTGAATTAAATTGGCTTATATTGTTTTTGAAATCTATGAGATAAACAATGCCTTTATATAAATTCTTCATTATATTGTGAGTGTTAATCATTTGGACTTCGTGTAGTCGATATACGTTGGGTATATAAACCAGTAGAATGAGTTTCAGTGTTATTTGTTCAAACAAAATGTTATATATGATGCTTACATGATTTAACATAACAGTCGGATAACAAAGGAAATAAGTAATAACACAATTAAAATGTATTTGATTCTGTCCCTCGTTTTCATATTGTTTATTTATATGTATGCATATTGTATTCCTCATCTCCTAACTAGCCAGAACTGTATGTTATACATTATACATGTAGAAATTAAACTTCACTTCCTCTGATTCCAGATCGCCAGTGTTCGACCAAGATGAGCAGAAAGTTTACGGACAGCGGGATTCGCGCCTATTCCAAAAACAGGTACGAAGAGAGAAGGTTTTGAGTGTGAAGATTGTTAAGCTTACAGATGACATGGGTTTGTTCCACGACAATACTGCTAAACGACGCCAGAATCTGGCGGACGAGTGCCGCGAAATACGCATGACAACTGGCGGTAGTCCGGTTCCAAGACATTGTATAACAGGCATGGAGTTTGATCTGTCTAGTCGCATTCAACGACCTTGGGCCTACAGCGTCATGGAAACCACGTACAACGCTGCCTACAAGGACGCTGTCATACCAATACCAAAGACGCGACGTGGTAGACGACTCGCGTCTTCGGCGTTCCCGACTCCTACTCCCAGATCGTCATCGGTGCAAACACCGAAATCCGTGACGTCTCCGATGGATAACCAGTCCGAAAGCACTCGTCGCAAAGCGTCAACAAAACGTTACTCATTTTCTGAGAAGTTTAATATAACAAACATTTCTAACAACACGATCACAAGCTGTGTTAAAGATGAGCAGGTGAAAAAAGTTACAAGTCCTCTTCCGTGGAAAGCAGAAAATGGTGGAACTAAACAAAACGATAAGATTGAACGAGTATCCGAGACAGAAGAAAACGTATTTTGCACTGATACTGTGCAAAATATAACTGTGATAGTTTCCCAAGTAACGCCAGAAAGGTTTTAAGAAACAGAGGACTTTGATACAATAGGTGGAAACAAACGCATGGAAACATTGGATGCAACTATCAATCCGAATAATTTATTTATCAAGCCAGTTGGACCGAAATCAAGAATGTTTACGGCACCAATAAAGCTGCCATCGGGATACGAAATAAATTCCAAAGACTATCAGGAAGCACAAAGGAGACGGGAAATCAACAGATCAATGTCAAGGGTAAGTTTTACTTCACCAGTTCATGCCTCAAAAGATCAAAGCCCGAAAGAGAAACCAGTCTCGCCAGAACGCTTAGCTAGCGCTTTAGTACGTGTCGTTAACGAAACAATTAAAAGATACGCGGAACCAGAGAAAAAGAACAATGAATCTTCTGAAAATCAACGATCCCAGACAACGCATCTGTTAACTCAAGACCACGAAACAATGAAAGACATAAGCGTTCGAAACATTGGTAATATTACATACAAAGGAAAGCTTCTCAGAAATTACATTCGGCCAGAAGAAAGATACAGAATAGACCCACTTGTCATGAAAAGAAGACAAAACAAGATAGACAAACTTACCAAGGAAAATGTCACATTTCTGAAGAAGGTCAACCACGAGAATACCAAGGTAGACATTGCTTTTCCTAGGTCTGCAAGGAAACGTATTCTAGTCAAACTAGTTGTTGCCAATAATTCAGGTAAAGGTCAAAATGTGGCGGGTGATGACGGAGAAATCATTCAACGGAAGATTGAATATTTCATGGCGTCAATATCGGACTATATTAGGAAACAGCAACTAGAACGTGAAAAAACATGTAGATAGATTAAAGTTGATAGCGGCTGATCCGGGAATTGACATTCGAGATATTTTCAGTATGTAAAGATCCTCATCTGAATTGCATAACCTTATTAAACATTAGCTATAAAATAAACTATGTAGTCAACGAAAACAGCAGTGTTAACATTAACGCATCATTTGGAGATAAACATTTAAGACTATTTTGAATGAAGTCTCTTTTCAAAGCTTAAACTTGTACTCACATAGCTTTTTATTGTTTTAGAAATAAAATTCATACGCGCAAAGAGCAAAATCTGAAGAGTATTGTTAATCGTATGGCTTTTTCCACATTAAAAAATGTTTTGTTTTTAAATTTATTAAAATGCAATAATATATTTAAATAAAATATGTATTTTTACATATACGATTATCTTAATTAATTGTGAACATAAATGTATGTTATTTTTTTCATAACATTTTATTTCCGAAAACATACATTTTACAGTCATACAAACAAACATTAAGATAAGATAGTTATTGCTCTAACAATGTAACTGAAAAAATATGGTTTCAGAGTATTATGTTGTGGGAAGAAGAAAGAGATGGAAAGTATAGATTCAGTTTAGTTTATTAAAAGTATTATATTACGAAGAGTTTGGCTTGTTCATTCGGCTGTAGGTATTTGGCTAAAAGAATGATACAATAAATGGCATTAATATTTTGCACTTGTGTGCACTTTAGATTACAAAGGGAACTTATTTCAAAGGTAAGGTGCGTGTTATGTTCCAAACCAAATTTGTTTTGTATCATGATTGTAACTTCAGACCAGAAATGTTGAACTTTATTGCATTCCCAAAACATGTGTTTTGAAGAATCGGTACAAGCCTAACAGAAGTCGCACATGTTCGACTCTACAAGTTTATACGTAAACAGATATGAATCATTTGGTATAATGTGTGTGATGTATTTATACTGGAAAGTTCTAAGTTAAGTATCTACAGTCAGTGATGGGATTTGGCAAATAAGTTGGGTGTTGTTGATTGTGTTTATGTTAAGCTATTCTTTCCACTTTGTTACAGATTTAATTTGTTCAAGTTTATTAGCGTAAAGAAGACTTTTGTTAACTATTTTGCATATTTTAGTCTTAACTGTAATATGATCAACAAAGTATTCCGATGTTGTATATAATATATGTCCGAGTGAAATAGATTTTTTCCAGTCTAATGGGATGCTCTTTACGAGTGAGTAAATGTTTAAAACATACTTTGTGTTAATATAATATAATTCTTGGAGTTTTTTTAAATGAATAAAATCTTTTATTTCGAAAATCGTAAATATGCCCTACAAATTGTATACGTCTGTTATGTCATTATTTAAAAAAGAACATTTGATTGTTTCATTGTATATTCGAATTGTTCCACATTATTTGTTTTGAAATGGTATCCACGTTTTCGTTATACGCCGTTTTGGACCAGGCTTCTAAAATCTGTTGCAAAAATATTGACGGAGCTTGGAGTTTTTCAACATCTGATCGATTTATATTGCATTTGAAAACAGTGTTTCCTCCATGCGATGTAAGCATCCAACTACATAATTTTATTATCAATTAATCTTTTTCTTGGATAAACCGTTTTACTCAACTAGCTTTTAATGCATCTAAATAGATAATATCGAGCATTTTTAATCAGCCTTCTTTATAATCCTGTGTTATTTGATTCCTTGCAATTTTGTCGGGTTTTACGTCCAACAGAAAATTAAGGAAAACATTGTTTTGAGATGTTTTATAATATGTGCGGCTGGGTTTTGTAGAACGGTAAGAGGATACACAAGTTTTGGGAATGCAAATATTTTTAGAACTGTGATTTTGCCTATTACTGAAAGATTCCATATTTTTCCAAGAGTTTAGAGAGTTTTGGATTGGTTGAATTTGATGTTATTATTTACATGTATCATATATTAGACATGCGTCGTTACACGCTTTTTCTTAAATGCGTGTATAGTATCGTTTTCTATCGGATCATTAAAAAAAAATTACGAGAAAACCTTTAAGTTGTATAAATTGTAGCCTTACACGACCCTCAATCTGTATACGACCCTACATGTACATAATTTGAGGAACTACATTTTTGGAATGGATTGGCTTCGATGTTTAGAACTGGGTCGTTGTTTGACGGTAAATCTTTGATTATCAATTGACCTTATATCAATTAAGATAGTAAAATATTTCTGTTTAATATAATATAATTTACTACTAATTAACATATAGAGTTACAGCAAACAGTCTAGATTTTCATTCCTTGTACGCCAACTCTTGTTTCCGCACTTGATGTTACGCCATCTTGATCCGTTATTACATGTCACCACTCCGGAGTTCTGATACTCTCGTCTTAGACACAATACATTAGGAGGGTCAGACATGATGCAAAGTTGCACGATCCAACAATTTTATGATAATGAACCATTTATATTGGTGTTTTATACACACATGTATAGAACACTACTATAGTAATATTTTGCTTTGATGTCGTATTGAAATTATGATCATGCTGTCAAATCATTAGGTAATATACTTCCAATTATAAAGGAATACATTGAAAGCAGTGTGTTAAATTTATTCGACTTACTCAACAGAGTTATTGTTAGACTCATAACATTAATACATCACTTATAATCTTTAACCAAATGACATACCCTTTTACTGATGGACAGTTGATTGAATCACCCGTATTGTATCTACATTTGATCAAATATGATTATTTTACTGCAGTGTTAAATGTCTTATATTGTTTATTTACTTTCAATACTCTAGTATTTGAAGCCATTCACAAATACACATTTTAGGGCGACAAAGGCACTGCAGTTGTTCTCTATTGTGTTAACAGAGGGTATTGTAATACCGCATTTTGGAGTAAACACAAAGTCGGTCTTAAAAACCAAAGTGTTGAAGTAGAACATCTATTTATAGTTCTATCATCATTATCATAGTCGTCGTCTTCATCACCATCGTCGTTGTCATAAGTCTACATATGCTCCTCATCAAGAACACAATCATAATTATTATAATAATCATCAAATTAAACATATCATATCATCACTGTCATAATTAACATCGCCATCATCAGATGCATTTTTTTCTCATCACTATTATCAATATTGTGATCATCGTTAGTCTAATACCCATTCTTTTTTATCTGGAAGTGTCATATCTAGTTTCTGAATGATTGCTTTGATTCTTGTGCTTAATACTCTCATAGTTGTGATGTATACTTCGTGAAGCATTTGCTGATAATGCTGGTAGTATGTTAATACTATGATGATTGTTAAGATTGGTATGACGATACAATCTTATTGACGAAGACGATGAAGATAATGGCGGTAATGGTAGTTTGTTGTTGTTCATTAAGATGATGATAAAACAATGGTGAGCGTGAGGAAATTAGCTAATATTCACACACTAAATGACTAAATAATATGTTGTGCATGCTTATCACTCAGATGCAACTGCAGTGAGCTCTAGTGAAACGAATGATTGACTTGAGAAGCAATGCAACACCATTTTTTTAAACATGTCAAAGACGACAAGAATATTAACCCCTTTTTAAAACAATGTCTTTGAAATTAACTGAACAAAGAAAAGGCCAACAAGAACTTAAAATAAAATTATATTTGATAATGTTTGTCAATAATATCAATTGAGATATTATCATTAAAGATGTGCAAGTTCAATTGTATTATTCTTTAACATTCCTGGCATGATTGTTTCATAGCCTATTTGATTTTCATGTTGCATAACCAACATACATGGACAGACAAAACTGATGTCAACTCTACAATATCAAAAGATCACTTTTTATTTAAAAAAAGCAATAACATACACATGATAACTAGCAATACATAAAAAGCAATATATGTAAAGAAAAACAACAGACCAATACGTGTAAGAGACACACGTATACCAAAACATTAAACTGATGACTTAAGACAAATAGATATTTTGTTATATTAATATCATAATAAAAATATTTTAATACAATTATTGTATGGTTTAACATTAAATTGCAGTATCTAAGCTATTAACACAATTGTACATGGATACAAACCGAATTGTAATACTCATTCAATAATATTTTGCAATCAATCTGTATGTACAATAATATAAGATAACTTATGTAGTTTAACAGTCAATATACCCTATATTCTTCTTATTAAAGTTAAAAATTGTTAATGATAGTGTTAAATATGGCTACTTTTGGTTTCACTTGGTGACGCGCTGGTGGTATGGTAATAAGGCAGAAAACTAACTTTGTCAACGTTTAACTAAAATCGTTGAATCATTAAATCCTGTTGAATACAGAAAGATATATGTGTTTTAGTACCAATTTCAATGCAACAATCGTATTTAATGTGTATTTAATACCATTTTCTCGCTTAAAGTTAATTATTTCACCCAGTATGAAAAATTAAGTATTTTAGTGTTACATGTGAGGTAGTGTTTCTTCATGAAGGAAATTACAGGCTAAAACACCAATCATATGTCAGAAAGGAAAGAAAACTGGAAAACAAAACCCTGGGGTACTGTTGTCTAATGTTCCCTGTATACTCCTTGAAGTTGTTACTTCTCTTGGAAAAGTATTTAACAAACTCGATCTAGGCTTATATGGAAAGATAACAAAACATGTACGCGTACAACTCAAAGGTTTGCAATATTCACCTCTTTTTTCTTTGCTTGTCCGCAATTTTTGTATTTATCTTTGTGCTTATTGAATATTGAAAGTGCGGACAGGGATTTGACCTCAGTTATTACCTTGCATTCTCTGCTCGTATATTTACTATTGACAAAGTCGATATTTGGTAAGATACAATATAACAAATATAAATATCAGCAAAATGTACGCTCTAACCGTATTTTTACTTTACTAGTATAAAAGGCCTTGCATTAAACAAATATCTCATGGTTAAAAATGTGTTTGTTGACTACAGAAAAACATGTTATTATTATGCTTCTTAACAATAAAAAATAAGAGGGCTGTATATTGTCCATCTTACATTGCGTGTGGACTCGGTTCTTATGTCCAGTGCATTACTTGAAACGTTCAGAGGTATCAGCATGAAACTTAATTAGTAAATAGTTGTGATTGAATGGATGTGAAGTGCACAAGAGCCATTACTATTGCTACTATAATTGTATGGCTGTTGCCTTTGTTAATTTTGCATACTTTAATGTGTTTTTTTTCTACAGAATTTTCTCCGTTTTCAAAAGTATTTCACTCATTTCATGGCGGTCATTCAACCCACTCACACTTTTCCTGGTTCAGCTGGTTTACCAGTAATAAATCCTTATGCGTACGCCATTAACTGACAATGGCCGTAAACGTAGTTTCAAAACAAAACCCTACACACGTTATATGGCCGGTTCAAGAATCTAACCAGACTTGTAGTCTAGCGTTCTTCCAAAGAGCTTATCGACTTAGAGCTTAGCAACCCAAATGCATTTCTATGTAAGGTATATCTGCTAAACGAAACATTGAACTGTAATTATCCAAAACTAACATCAAGATGTTAGTTTACCTAAATAACTAAAACCTTAAGAAGCCGTAAAGAATGTAATGAGCATTGTAAACTAATAATCAATATGGAATTCGCATGAATAAGATACAGCGAAAGAACTAACGTGCCAATCAGTTAAAATAGTTAATTTGTAATGATTTTCTTTTGCAGACTAAGAAACTACTTAACAAAAACGCGTTTGGAGATACGATCGACTTTAAGCACATCTTATTACAAAGCTGTTCTTTTCGGCAGTAAATATTGAAAAGGCTGATACACATCGGATCAAAGTCATTTGGGAATTTTAATGCTTAACTGATCAAATGTTTGTTTGACAGTTAGTAACACGCACACATATCTAGATTAAATAATAATGATCGATCTGTCGAAAGCGATATGTAAATGAACAATAATTGAGTCGTGTTTAAACAATTCAACTGTCATGTAATCGCATTTAAGAAGGTAATACATCTGAATATTAAAATCATAAAAATAGCCTAAATATCTTTTATAAATATATATTTTGATCGTGTAAATGAATAATATATGCGCCTGGGTTTTGGAGATGGCAGTCGGTACTGAACAATGCCTAAGGTAAGAAACCATTTAATTGTTTTGGGCCCCACCGGTTTATACAAACTTCTCTCAGTGTTACCTCCCTTTGCGTTTACCAGTAAACACTTCATTCACAAGATCTGGAAGGATGTATTTTTTATTGAATAAAAATAATTGTAATGTTCTACAAAATCGTCATTTTATATGTGGTTTAGAGTAAAAAAATATATCATAGAAATTAGAAAATAACAATTTAAAATCATAACAATAATTGTTGAATCGACCCTCATCACGTGGTGTGTAATGGTAGCTGGCTTTGATACGTGTTATGCTCAGAACCAGTCAAATGTTGTGGCATGTGATGGCAATTGTTTTGGGACCATTTTCTCTTTCTACCGTTTTGTTGAACGATGGACGTTATCCCTTGCCGAATAAGATTGAGAGCGGCATTGATTTTAAACCGAATCATTATTTTACGTATTAGCACAAATATTGCTATATTCATTTCGAGCATACTTAATCGGCAACCGAATGGTTCTGGGACCGTTTTAATTTAGGACCAAACTGTTTCGAGACGGAGTTGAATACATGTAAACACGTTGGCCTATGTACCAAAAAGATACAACAAGTCCAGTCATATATTTGTGTAAGCTACTGGTCTTACTGGGAAATATCTTCAGAAGATAATTGTCACTAATCAAGTATTGAATTCATTAAAATTAATTTATCTTTAATTTAAAAAAAACAACAACATACATAATGGTTATTATTGCCTTCCCAAGAGCGCTAACCTGATTTCAATGTATATCCATTGGTGTCTGTTTGGTGTTTGATATCAATTGATTCTAAAATGGCCATGATATTGTCAACATAAACATTCTTCTGACAATGGGTCATCACGATTGAATATCAAATGTGGCTTCTAGAATGGTGACATTTTTTTTTCTAAGATGTAATGTGGTAACCTAGATTTTAGACACACATGGTCACGATTTAAACTACGCCTAGATATTGTCCAAATACAAATGCTGGTATAGTTCCATCAATATTGGGTCGTCAATGTGGCCTTCAGAGTGGTAACTACGTTCTTAAGATTTGACATTATGACATAGTTTTTGGTTGCACGTAACTCCAACTCGACCTAGATATTGTCAAGAAGAGTAAACTTCTGTTCGAATAAGATTCGAATAAGACTTCAATATTGTCAAGAAAAGTTAGAAGCTTACAACGGCAGTTTTAAAACAGTAGTTCACACAAATTTCAAACAGTGATCTTTTTAGATGATTATAACAATTCAATCAGAAAGAAGAAAACAGTTGTGAGTTGTTAATTCATTCTGACCAAGTTGCGTCAACAAAGGATGACAAACTAATAACGAGCTAAAAGTTGACGACACACGACGAACGACGCATGACGACAAAATCCATAATCAAAAACTAAAATAAATTTATGTTCAATATTTCTGAAAAGCTCTGGAGAAACATGTCCGATAACACAGCATTGCCAACGTGTGTGGTTGCATTTGTCAATTATACGCATTCTACACCCTGATCTTCACTGTGGGAGCAGTCGTGAATACTGAAGTAGCTACACTGGGTCAATGTGATCTCTGAGCCCGTGCACTGGACGTCATCCATCAGTATTGGACCCTCGCCCATCCCGAAATATGCCAGGCCCCTATGCTCTCCGTTACTTCCACTTTTAAAGTATAAGAATATGAAATCAAAACAAGCTATATACGCGTATTTTTAATACTTAACGTACTGTTAATAAAAGGGCTAAGAATGTATTCTTTAAAAAAAAATTCTTGTATTAATAATGATACTTAAGAATATAAACAACGTACATTTTGTACTAATTAAACTATTGCATGTATATCACTGTGGCTTATAAATGGTTATGCTGTGCAAAAACGTCTGACCCGGTCGTTTACCTGTAACCAAACATTCTGCAAGTTACGTCTAGATTAACTAGATTCGGACCATATTCGATATAGTCAGTCCATTCGTCGTCGCACACCGTTCCCCATGAACCCCCGATGTTGACCTCAATACGCCCCCTGTTGAGTTGACACACACCCGGTCCGCCCCCGTCACACAGACGCCACGACGTCCCGTCAGGCTTAGTGACCGCGTTGGTACAGGCGCCAATGCAGTCCGTGACTGTGTAGCGAAATGGATGTTATAAGTTATTTTTGTATGGGTTTCGTGAATTTTTTAAAGGTATTATTGTATTCAAAATAAATAAAAATCATTTATTATAAGGTCATCGTGATATCTTTCACGTGATTGTTGAATGCAATGTGGTCTTGTTATAGAAAACGATAGGCATGTACTAAAACTTTATATTACATATGTAAAATAAGTTATATAAGCAATTATGTTTACTTTGTGCACATGTTGCGTTCCCACTCCATTGCCCCATTCCGTTACAAGTATACGCCATGATGCTTCCCGGGGCAGGAGAATAGTTGTTGTCGCACATATATGTCACCACGGTGCCGACAGTAAGCGGGTCGTTTACGTTTGGATGTTGAGCGTTAGCAACAGCGGGAAGATTTGATACCGGACATACTGTAAGTAAACCACAACATTACGTGTTCATATCTCGTAAAAATCAACCAGCATTCTTAACATAAAACAAGCATTACGAAATTTACGAGAACTGTTAGCACCCAGACAAACAATAAGTTAAAAAGAAAAGAATCAGATCAGAGCCATATTCGCGAGCTTCCAAATTGAAGTATTTTATTGAGTCCTGCTTACGTGAAACACCTTAAACAATTTCTATCAAACATTATCTACTTAATGGTTTGTAGTCGTTCAGTTAGGGCTCCTGTTGCATTGCCTTTAGATCCATGTTATTAGGGAGAAAAGCCGCATATACAGTCTTATATTTAGAGTGATAATGAAATTGGAAAGGATAAAACAAGAAAAACGAAAACGAAATCAATGTGACCTTAAGTTAATGGAGGAATACACGGAATAAAAACGCAGAATCTCTCACCTGANTTATTAAAAAAAAATGACTAAAATTGTATCATCTTTGAGCTTAAACAAAATTATATATATCTATAGGTCCCTGTTACACGTTACGAAAAATGATAAAACCTGAATCAATGCATTATCCGCATTATGTTAAAAAATTACAAGTTAAGCTAACTATTTTTACCTGGGTCTTTGCGTTATCAATGGGCTTTATACATGAACGTACTTGTCTTGCAGCAACAGTACAACTTATGTGAGCGCGACTCGGAGCTGGAGGCGTTCCAGGTGTGTCAGAACGAGGGCATCGCCGTGTTGCCATGGAGCCCGCTCAAGGGGTATGGCTTCAGTGGTTTTCAAAAATTCTTCGCAATCATTGCATGATCACATTGCATTACTCCCCGTTAACTGTTCGCCGTTTTGTCCGTCCTTAATTCTGTAAATCCCGTTTTCTGTAAATCACACTTTCTTATAATTAAAACATTAAAAACGACTGAAGCATATCAAAGATGTATCAATGAACAACGATTGGTGTTCTCGCAAATTCCCTTCAATTCCCGCAGTATGATATGGTATTGATGTTTATTATCTCTGTTAGTAAATAGATAATATATCTCGGCATAATATGCATTTTTAAACATATTGAAGGTAGCACTGTTTTCTCAGACCGCATAAAACTTCTAAATGGCTTATTCGACGCATAGTCTTCGCATAGTCATGATGTCAGTCACTTATGCTGTTTTCCTGTTATTTTACCAATCTCTTGACATATATTTCATCGGAAATGTCCTTAAAAAATACGAAACTGTTCTTTTTATCATATAAAGTATGTTTTTTTTCTATTGTATTAAGAGGTGTTCTGACTGGCAAATTCAAGAGGGACGTGAAGCCGGACGCAAAGGCCAGTCGGGCCGGGCACCTCTCCCAGAAAATGGCAGAGGGAAAAAGCTGGTTGAGCACGTGGGATGAAGTGAAAGACGACGACAACTACTGGAAACTCGTTGACCTCATGACAGCGATAGCCAAGAAGAAAGGTAAGCGGTTAATAGTGCTCATTGGGTCATTGTCGACCTCACCCCGGGTGACAAGAATCGGCTTGAAGTCACCCCAGGGTGACATGAATCGGCTTCTAGTCACCCTCGGGTGACTTGTGGGCCACTTCAGGTCGACAATGACCCAATGAGCGTAAATAGTGTGGCTTCATGTTTAAAAATCTCGTTTGATAGTACTTTCCCAATAAAAGCGTTAGAACATTTACTAAAATGGTGGCTAGCAAGCAATACACAAGTTGTAAGTTGTAAGTTATGCACAGCAACGTCAAAGCGTGCGCAAAGCATTGTTCACACGTAGTTTCTGTGAACGGCTAAAGCGGAGAATATATCGAGTGTTAATCTAACGCATTCTACTGATACATTGAAGGAGAACAAACATGCAAACCTTAACAAAAACTATCAATCCGTGTACGATTTATTTTCGCTTTCAGACAAGTCAGTGTCCCAGGTGGCGCTTCGCTGGCTGATACAACAGGAAGTTGTGGCGTCGGTGATCATCGGCTGCTCTTCCGTTCAGCAGCTGGAGGACAACATGGGCGCTTCTTCCGGTTGGGAGCTCTCCGCGGAGGAGGTGAGTGGTAAAAAATTAGCAATGGTGCTGGTACGATAATCGTCCATATGGACGAAAAGAGAATAATAGGGTGTATTTATTTAACTTCATCAACTGGTTAATGGATTTCAGATGCGAAATATCCCCTCCCGAGCTTTGTTCAGTCGTGTTTCATATTATCATAATTTTATCGCAGAGTTGTCCTCTATGTAACAGTATTCAACCCAACAATGTTCTGATTTTGTTCAGATGAAGCAACTCTCAGATGCCTCGCTACCCCGCAAACCTTATCCGTACGCCATGTTCTCCGCCTTTGACAACCGGAACAACCCCTTCGCGCGGTCTGTCAAACTGCCATAGACTGACAACAACATGCAGAGTTATCGCACTTACAATAAGATTTGTATATATATGACTGCACATTATTTAGTTTAAACCTATTTATTTTAGCTCGATTGCATCGAAAGCCTAAGCCTTATTTGAAACGCTCTCGAGTCCGTTTCCTGGGACACCAGTACTTGGTGTCTATGTGGGAGATCTCAAGAACGCTCCCACAATGGGGATCGAACCCGTGACCTCCCGGTCGCACCATATCCACTACGCCACCGCGACCTTATTATGCTCATTATTTAGTAGATATACAAATAATCGCCGTGCCACAGAAAAAGTTATCAACCAAGATTCAACAAATACACAACGGCGCAATTTTAATATGTTATAAGCACATTCATTATTTGTGTTATATACATTAACAATATATATTTGTTCGCAATTACATCATTTATAAAATCGCATCATCGATTCCTCGCAATTTGACGATTTAAATGTGAGTGGTGATTATAAAAAGATTACTGAACTATATGATATACCGGTAATTTATTTATACTGTGCTGTAAGAATACTCGGAAGTTTCTTTTGTATTCATCCTTCTGGTATGTCTCTTACATGTACGCTTAGTTAATGTAAAAAAAAACACTGTAATTTATATGTTCTTGTTTTATTAGCTGCTTTTGTATATCTTACATGTTCGCTTAGTTAATGTAAATATAGCTAAAAACACTGTAATTTATGTGTTCTTGTTTTATAGACTGCTTTTGTACATGTTTCTTACATGTACGCTTAGTAAATGTAAAAAAAACGCTGCTATTTATATGTTCTTGTTTTAAAGACTGCTTGTGTACATGTTTCTTGCATGTACGCTTAGTTAATGTAAAAAAACGCTGTTATTTATATGTTCTTGTTTTATACGCTGCCTGTGTACATGTATGCTTAGTTAATGTAAATAAACACTTTAATTTATGTGTTCTTGCTTTATACCCGTCTTTTGTACATGTTTCTTACATGTTCGCTTAGTTAATGTAAATAAACTGTAATTTATATGTTCCTGTTTTATACGCTGCTTTTGTACATGCTTCTTACATGTTCGCTTAGTTAATGTAAAAAAACAACATTGAACTTGTTTTGTATGCTGATTTTGTACATTTTAGTAACATTTATCCAATAAACGTTTACGATTGTCTGCAATGTCATTTCTGCAAATAAGCATGACTTGTAAAAAAATCACTTCTTTTTTAACTATACAATTATAATGATGCAAGTATACCACGCGGTTTATTTTATGTTCACGATGAAGATTTCTAAATACAAGGTGTAAGATTTATTGGTTTGTGTCAGGTAACATCTCATACATGTACTTACAATATTTTAAAAGTTTAAACATTGTTCCGAAGTATATGCTTGCACAATAAAACACGTATTTCAAAATACATGTATATACGTATATATATACGTATTGTGACAACAGAAATAGAAGATGCAAATCTCGGTTTTATGTTTTATGGTCAGGATGTGTTTAAGTGTACGTCATTTACCTACAACACATCCAGCTGCGCCTTACATGCGCCATTCGCCAATATATAACTATTGCAAAGAACATTAAAATACAGTTAAAGTGGTAATGGTGTTTCAGAATAAAAACGATGATATAAAAACGATGTTATATTTGATCACCCCACCCTCCCCCGATTAAGCGTGGTTTACCGACTGCACCAACTAATTCGAATGTAATATATGCAATTTCTTACATTTAATTAATCGCCAAGATTGTCAATACATTTCAAAAGCACATAAACACGAATTAAATGCTTGTATTTTTTTTATTAAATATCCACGTGTTTTATTAGGATAAAAGTACCTTGTTTTATTGCTTTACTCGTACAACAAAAAGCCTGAAAATGACACCATATGAAATGTTGGCAATCCAATGAGGTCCACATCGTCGTTGTGAACGATTTCTAACCATACAGCTTGCCCTCGCTCAAGACGCGTCACACCGTAATTTCCGCCCATATTTTGTGGGGTACTTACGGCGCCGAACAAATTGACGCCATTCTGAACTAGTTTTACATTTAAAGAAAGTGACTGATGTGTCTCAATTGCAAACGTAAAGAAGTAAACACCGGGAACATGCGCCGTGAAGACCCCACTTGCTGCGTTGTAGCCACTTCCGTCGTTTATAACAATCTGGTTACAACGCACGATGTGTCCAGTATGCACATGGGTTAGCTCTTGATCGAGATATGCGCTGAAAGCCACTTTTTCTGGTACTTCAACACTTCGTGTATCCCTCATGTTACCGCCCGTATTTACAGTTTCATCGTTATCGTCCAGACGCTGTTCAATAGGTTGATCAACCACATCACGTATGATTTTTGTGTTTCTTAGTCCCGTTTTTCCCAATCTTAAGGCTGCTTTTTGATAGTTCTCCTCTGTTTCTTCATGTTTTGTTTCCGCACTTATGTCCGCCACGTTTTGCGCTTCTTCAGTACTCCAGCTCGTTCCTTCATGACTGTTGCCTTTTTCTAATTCGGCGTCTTTTGCTTTCCCTTCCAGCGCGTCGATTCGGTCGCGATTATTTTCGTACATTTCGAGCAGTGTTTCATATTTCATAAGAAGATCAGCGTGTATCTTCATCATGTAATCGAGTCTCCCGTTGCAGTCTCTACAAGAAACATCCTCAGTTCCCTTGGAGAGATGCACGAATCCCAGAATAAAAATAAATTGAATCAAAATAACATGCGCCTTCATGATTAAACCAAATGCATATGGGGTTTTGTCGAGAAAAGATGTATACCTGCGTATAATCTATTAACGTTTTATGAGAAGTACAAATTTTAAGTACTTAAAAGACAGCATAGCAATGTTGGCAAGATTTGTTCACGTTTATCTTATCATAAGGGTGAAGCAGTAACATACTTTTAACTATTGCAAAACGGTGGTACAGTCAAACCTGTCCCAGAGACCACCTTTTAATAGAGACCACCTGTCAATAAAGACCACAATTATTTCCTCCCAATCAATTCAATTCCTTTCAATCGACCCTGCGAATACAGATCACCTGTGAACAACGACCACAACGACCAAATCCCTTGAGTGGTCTTTATTGACAGGTTAGACTGTATAACGAATAACGAGCATTGGCTGTTGTCGAGATGACACTGAATTCATGGGAAATGGACATGTAACTCTATATAAAATGCATTCACTGAATGGTCAAAGGGAAACAATTATGTGTGATTAAGCAAACGTTCAGTCATTTATGGATGAACGAATGGATGGACGGAAAAAAATCGAATAAAAATAGTACCATTATGCTAGCGAAAACGTTCGGTCGCTTATTGACGGACGGATGGATTGATAAATAATTGCATACATGCATACAAGCAAACTTACAGACAGACTGACAACTAATTTAGGTTACTTTTAACAGAGACGTAGATAGGTATCAACGTCACTGCTTTAAAGTAATGAGATAAGTTATTTTAATTGTTATGAAACATGTTTCTAATGATAAGATTTTATTTTTTATACATGCTTATACATGTGTTATTTACATTGCATTACATATTACTCAATTTTTCAGAATTAAAAAAGATGACCTCTCTGGGTTTTGAACTAACAACAAAAAATGCATAAACGTGACATCTTCACTATCGGCGTGCTAAAATACGACTCTTCTGCGGCTGATGAGAAGAATAGACAATACAGTCGCTATCGGTATTTGTCAAAAGCGGGATGTCTCTACTTCAAATACATTCATTAAATGGTCTATGGGCAACAATTGTGCGTGATTATGCAAACGTTCGGTCACTGATGGATGGACGGATTGACGAAACAATGAAAAAACTAGTGCTGGTATGATTTGCAAACGTTCGGTCGCTTATGGACGGACGGACGGATAGATGGATAAATAATTACATGCATACCAGCATACTTACAAGCAGACGGACAAATTATTAGGTTACTTTTAAGTAATGCCACAAATTATCCTTTGTCATAAAACAAGTTTTATGACACCAAAACCCAAACCAAAACCAAAACGCAAAACCGTGCTTACCAATCAACGTGNACATTATCTACTTAATGGTTTGTAGTCGTTCAGTTAGGGCTCCTGTTGCTTTGCCTTCAGATCCATGTTATTAGGGAGAAAAGCCGCATATACAGTCTTATATTTGTAGTGATAATCAAATTGGAAAAGATAAAACCAGAAAAACGAAAACGAAATCAATGTGACCTTAAGTTAATGGAGGAATACATGGAATAAAATCGCAGAATCTCTCACCTGATTGTTAAATGCAATGTATACTTGTTATAGAAAACGATAGGCATGTTCATAAACATCATATTATATATGTCAAATAACAGGCAATTATGTTTACTTTGTGAACAAGTTGCGTTCCCACTCCATTGCCCCATTCCGTAACAAGTATACATCATATTGCTTCCAGGGGCAGGAGAATAGTCGTTGTCGCAAAAATAGGTCACCACAGCGCCGACAGTAAGCGGATCAGTTACAGCAGGATGTTGAGCGTTGGCAACAGCGGGAAGATTGGATACTGGACATACTGAAACTAAAACACGACATCATGTGTTCATAACTCGTATTAAATCAACGAATATACTTAAAGAACAAGAATAACCGTAATTACGAGAATTTTAAGTCTCAAGACTACCAATGAGTTAAAAAGAAAGGAATCAAATTCGAGCCATATTAACGAGTCCCCTAATTCAAGTCTTTTATTTATTCCTGCAAACGTGAAAACCTAAACTAATTTCTATCAAACAATACCTACTGAATGATTGTATGCTGAATCTTAAAAATAGAAACATATGTGTTTTACCACATTACAAACATTACACATAATTACCATTCTCAGGTTGATAATACGTTGTATCAACCTCTTTGGGGGTAAAGTTATACATACTATAATGACGTCCGCATGTACACAAAACATTGACAAAACAACTTATTCTTATATTTTATAATGAAATTTTCCAAGGAAGCCTTTTCTTACCATGTCAAAATACTTACTCTTACTAATAATGTTATATTGCCATGTACATCACATAATACTGTTTCTTAAATTCTTAATTTTAGATTGTTTCTGACATCGTTCAATTAATGACCCTCTCGCCGTGTCTTTAACGGAAATAGTTAACAGTTTTTGTTTTCAAAACAATGAAGTCCCCTTAACTTACATGTTACAGGTTTCGCAAAGTGCAGCGTGTCTTCGGTCTGAAACACAACATGTTCGTCATAGGAGCCGGTATAAGATTAGAGGAGACAGAAATAACATTCTGGCAATGTAATCAACACTCATACTGATTAATAAACATAACCATGGTGGTACATAACCATGGTGGTTGTAGCGAAATATATATGCACTTTGTTAATCAAGTTCAATTCTTTTTTTATTGGAATATCGGCAAAACGCCTTTGACCATTTACATACAAGTAAACAAAGTATAGTCAAAGTGCATCAGTACAATACAAATACAATCATGCACATACACACAAACGACAATGAAAGTGTCCAACAGTATGTACAAACGTGAACGTATTAACAACAAAAAAGAAAAGAGCAAACAATTAATACATAGACAACACATATTTAGTGTTACAAACCATATTTATTTAAGAAGCAGCAAATGCTTGTAATTTTTTGCTTTTAATAATGACGTGTTAAACATGATAGAAACAAAACTAGATTGACATTCTTATATATTGTGTATGTTAGTTTATTTTTAACAACCTGAACTCTACTTTATTTTAGAAACCTTTAATATATTTTTATAAATATATGCACAGAATGAACATGTTTCATTGCCTTAAAACGGGCTCCATGAAAATTTGGTTAAACATGCTAAAGTCGTTTCACTTTGACAATTCAACGCTAATTAAACAATTTCGAAGTCGAATTATCCCCAGCGGTTAATGTTTTGCAGGCAAAAATGTCCAGCTTAAGGTTTGTATTGACAAAACAACTTAACTTTCTCATTTTATAGATAAAAACAATAAATATAGATTGAACAATATCCACCTTTTTTATTTATAAAAACATGAATATATTACTTTATAATTTTTCTTATGTGACACTAACGCAAACGAAGAAAGCGGAAACATATTTTCTTTTTTTTCCTTTTTTTTTAGTTTTTCATTTCAAACAGACGCCTGTTTTGAAAACGAATACAAAACATTCCGAATATAGTCGATGAATCAGGCTAAGTGAATATGAAGGTATATTTACCGTCTCCTCCGCGTACACCACTTGTTCCGATGAAACGCAGTCCAGCGTTCTGTTCACGTGCTTCAGCTGGTTCAGACGGCACCAGGACGCCGTCTGGCGCCAAAAGAACGCCACGCACGTGGGTCCAGCGTCCACGCATTTCATCTGGCATTTCTCTTGGCTCGAAACCTGAAATTAAGAGAATAATGAAACAGAAAAAAAAANATTTTTTTTTTTTTTTGCAACCTTCGTCTTGAAGGAACACAATAACCACCACCCAAGCAAATATAAAGTACCGGGCACAAAGTGTGACGAAGTAATTACACGTTTAAAGTATCAGTGATGGTCATTACTGGCCCCATGAACACATAACTAGTAAAATTATATTGGATATAAACATTATATTGGATTAAAACATATTTGTTCAAAATTACCATTGATTTTACACAACAATCATCTAGACATTAATATTATTCAGTCCCGATTACAGATTTCATTATGATTTTAGGAAACAAATTGGCTTAAAACGACAATCAGATCATTTTGTTCTGTCTGACACCGACAAACATATTAGTAAAGCGATGTGCCCATGAATAATTGCATATACCGTGTAATAATCCCAGCTGGACACCGGTGATCCATAAAGCTGATCCCAGCACGCCGTCTCGTACCTGAACTTCCGGGTTACCACGGTTTTTGTCGTCATTTGGCCAACGACGCCGGCGACGCAGACGAACAAAAGAATGGACACTGTACTCGGCGCGTTAACCATGTCAAGAAGGCGAAAGAAACTGCTATCGTTGTTGCTATATGCTCAAAGGCATATAACTCTTCATTTATATACCCATCTACAGTGACCTTCTCGCGAAACGTCCACCATCTGTGAAAAACAATAAGCAATACGCCAGTTAATGACGCGAAAAATCAGTCATAGAACATTCAGGTATTTGTGCAAAATACGAAAACAAACACTAGTTAATGTTCAACAGTGTGTTATCGTGATTAAAACCATACATTCCGAATGTATTGCATTATGCTAGCATGAATTTACGTTGAAGGTTGTCACATGAATGACTACCGGTTGTCGTCAATGGAAACGCATTGTTCAATTTTTCAATTTTGGATAACTGAGATTAAAGCGTGAAACTGTTTTATCTGAGTAGAGTTTTTATATCAAATGCAGCAGTTTCAAGCTCAATCCTTGAATCAATAAGCATATACTTTTATGAATAATAAAAACAGCAAAATATTGTGTGCAGATGAAAAAAACAAAAACCACTGAATCTAGAGATATCAACTGATAAACTTCGGATGTTTTTCGATTCACGAACGGCTACATTATACAAGTACAATGAAATTTATTGTACATAGAATATAACAAAGAATTAAACACCAGATAATCTATCAGGAGAGGAGTTACTGTTCTTATCTACTACTTTGACTGACTGAACACCAACTATAAAAATACTATGATAAAACTGGGATCACCGCCCTTGAACTTTCGGTGCAAAGCAATGGAGGATTAACCGGCTAAAGAACCGGCTTATTCAACACATAGGACATTGCATTTAATGTGTTGGTGCTCCTTCATGAAATAGCTGTAGTCCAGTGGCGATTTGAACAAGGTGTCGCTCAAACAACATATACCTGTACCAAAGAAAATATAGCTTGTGTATGGTGTTTTGTATATGGTATCTATTTAATGTTCTAATTGCCACACAATTCACCCATGAGGTAGTATGCATTATTTATTAATTACAAACAACGACGATACGTTTCCCCGCTTTTTATATTAGTTCAGATGTTTTATTATCAATATGCCCACCTCTTAGGTATTTACCTATCTTAAACAAATTTTTAAGGAAGCTTCTTGGTTCGATTGTATTCTAGTACGTATTGTGGGATTATTGTTTGTATAGGTCAAACTATTTGGCGACAGGTTTACATTAAATCGATCTTGAATTCGGTTACTAGTACGCATATTTGTAAATATGCAACAAGGCTGTAAATGTTTGCTTTATACTGCGTTATATGTAAGTCATGTGAAACTGTATCCAGTGCAAATCAAAACTTATAAGCAATAACTGAATGAACTCGTGCACCTTGTGTGAAAATACTGACTATCTTTTTTGTGTCTCCAAGTCACAATGTCATGACGTTTTATCGAACGGATCGGGGTTGTGCCCAAATGATCATCGCTGCAGACAACGTGTTTCCTGGCGACGTCCGTCAAAGAGGCGAACCTGAGTCTTTAAGTTCCCAGTATGAAGCACCTTTGCTTGTTGTATCTCGGTTAAATATGATAACAAATAGAAGATAAGTATGTTAGGGTTTAGTTATGGAATGTAGTTTTCTCGAATTTTCCTTTTTCTCAAGGGACCGATATTTGATAGCTGTCTATTCATATAAATATGTGTCGGTTAGTTTACCATTTAGATGGCTTAATTTTTGATCGACATATTTCTATAATTAATATGTTTGAAGGAGAACTTTGTCTTCATTATGAATCAATATTGATTTAAATAATTTAACTTTTTTTGTCAAAACGTCTAGCTTATATGTGTCAACAGAACTTCAAATACCCCGCTTTTGATCATACTTGTTTACTTTGTATCGATACCGGAGACCTCTACGTCGGTTTACAAATGCTACCACGCAAGTTAAACAACTTTTAAATGCTTACTTAAAATGAAATGTTCTAGTTATTACAGCCATCTATTTCCGAGATGATTTATTGCGGTTTATTGGCAAGTTAACTGCGATTGGGGATTTGATGCTTTTGAATGTATCAGGGTTACTAAAAAAAAAAAAAACGAATATCGAATATGAATGTTGGATGCGAATATTCGCCGAATTTCGAATATTCGAATATGTGTTCTTATCCCTAATAAAAACATATAAATACGATCCACAGTTGATTATTTACAAATAAAGAACAATGCTTAGTAATGGGAATAGGATTTCTAATATTATTTGAAATATGAACACATCTTATAATTATACCGTTGAACCTTAATATTTCGAAGAAGCAGAGACCGATTAAAATACTTCAAAGTAACGAATATAAGAACACATTTTAATTTAAATTACAAACATACGTGTTTTAGTGTTTCATTTTTGGTGTTGTTAAGATAAGGTCAGCATTACAGTTTGTTTTTTTGTCGATAGAAAACACTTCGTGTTTATTGAGTTAGTAATACAATAAATTTCTTATAGCACCATGTACACCACTCTAAAGCAAAGATGTATCGTGTGCAACGGTGCAGTCATTTCCAAATGAAAATGGTGCGAGTATTTAATAGCAAAAGAAATTCGTTCAATAATTGTTCCTACGGCACATCAGCGATAAGCTCAATTAAATATTAACACTATTATATCGATAACTATATACTCATTAGAGTTTTGCTATAAACTGTTAGCTTGCACAATCTGACAAAAAGAAAAGGCAAGAAAAATGCCTCAAACGTTGACCGTGTCATAATAGGACCCTATGGGAATTAGATTTAGTGTAAACTATCGTTAACACGAAAGAAGGGGAGATAACTCTTGCTGGGATATGACAGTTTTGATATGCTGAGTTATTCTTAATATGTTAATTGGCGTGACCAAATTTATAGCCAAAGTAACAAGAACTTGCACGTTCTTTTATAATATTTTGTTCGGTAAATCTAGTGTAATACTTTTATGTTGATTACAAAAGTAAAGCCTTCATTTTCAAACAAGGTAAAGCAGTGAGATAAACGGGTCTTTTTTCACGAAGAACTACTAAACGGCGTAGAATTATATAATTTATATTTAACATATTTACGCCACGTTCGGCAAGATATGTATTCAAATGAACCTTCATCTATACCTAAGGTACTTTCTCGTCGTTGTGTTGCGATGTTAAACCGAGATAAAGCATACAAGGTGCTTCATACTGGGAACTTAAAGACTCTGGTTTGCCTCTTGGACGAGACGTCGCCACAATCTTGAACTGTCTCCTGTAATCCAATTAACACGTCGTCTGCAGCTATGATCATTTGGCAACAACCATGATCCGCTCGAGGAAACGTCATGACATCGCCACATGGAAACAAACAAGAGAATGAGTATATTGACCTCAGGTGCACGGGTTAATTCAATTATTGTTCATGAGATTTGATTTACACTGGGTTAAACATGCCTAACAATAAACGCGGAAAGTACAGAACAATTATAGAATTGACGCATATAAACAAAAAGTGTGTACATCAACTCCAGTTTTTTATTTAAACTGATCGTATTGAGATTGACCTATACAACCAATATTCATACAATACGTAACAAAGCAAATCGAACATGAGTAGCTTACTTAAAAAAGTGTTTAAGATCGGTAAATACCCAATAGTTGGGCAAACTGAGAATGAACAAAAAATGTTTGCAAAGCATTATGTGAAAAAGGATTTAGTCTACATTTGAGGTAATATAAAAAGCACCCCGCGCCGAATAGTGTCGTCGCTGTTCGTAATTAATAAATAATGCATACGACCTCTATGGTGGATTGTGCGGCAATAGAACATAACATAGATACCCCAAACAAAACAACATACAAAACTATATTTTCTTTGGTACAGGCATAGGTTGTATTAGAGACCCCTTTTTCTGNCTACGCCGGATTGGAAATTGGGGTTATGATAGTTATCAAATGTGTGCATTATTTTAAGGCAATATATCAAAGGACCATACAGATATTTGATATGGTACACCAACTGACAACATTTTCCAAGTGTTATATTACTGCTTCCGCATGTCAAGTGCCCGCGTCAGAGTGGCAGTTCGATTTATACAGTCTCTCTTAACTTTGAAACTCACATTCATCAAGTAGATTCATAAAGTTGTTGTGTGTTTATAATAAATAAGTAGAATAGTAACATGGACGTGTTATTATCAACACACCAAGTCCAAAAGGGGCAAATGTTTATAGTATTTTAGTTTGAAATTTTAATACACTCTTTTTTTTTTATTATAATGATATTTAAAAGGATAATGCCAACAATTGTACAAAGCCGAGGAATATGATATTTTCATAGCATGAGGCATTTAATCAAATACAATTTGTAATACAACCATAAAATTAAGCTTAACATAGTAATCTACACTTGCTAAGAGGTTCAAGGGGCCATGATGGGTAACAAATTTGAAAACTTAAAAAAAATATATTGATGGATTTGAAAATAATTTAAAATATTTAAGTACGCAAAGCTGGACATATTTTCTTAAAAACAAAAAGGGTCATAATTCTTATAAAATGCACGACAGAGTTACCTACTCTTGCCAGTGAAAAGGCGTCATTATTATCTGCAAGTGTGAAATATCTAATGTGATTTAGAAAACATCTTCGGAGGTACATAAACTTAGACAGAGCATAATGCCAAGTTCAACGCTTAGGTGAGAGGAATAGCTCTCCTTATTTTTGGAAAAGTCGAGGTACAAATTTACTAGATTTTACCAAAAGGATGGTTAAGAAAATGGTTTTACAAAAGTTCAACATGACAATTTCTTTTCAAAACTTTAGCATATATTTTAAAAGTGATAAAAGAACATTCAAACAAAGATTTATCTTTCATATAAGAACATTCAAACAACACAACAACAAAATGGTTAACACAATGGTTTTACAAAAGTTTAACATTTTCTTTTAAAAAATGTAAGCATTTGTTTTAAAAGTGATTTAAGAACATTCAAACACAGATTTATCTTTGATATAAGAACATTCAAACAAAGATTTATCAATCTAGACGTATAAACTGTTATTTGCTAAAACTAACAGTAACTCTTGTAAGACAAAAACTTTTCAGATTAATACTTGATGTTTACTCTTGTGATTTTAGTGCCTTTTTCAGTTAATCGGTTGTGAATAACCAGAATATATCAAAAGTTACATTATAGCAAAGAAATCTAAGCAATGATGCAATATATCCAGATGTCATGTTTAGGAGAGCACTCTAATGCAGATTGGCGCTTTGGCATTTCACAATGTAAGCCTTCTCGGAAAATGGCACTTACTCTAGATGAAATACTAGGTTGCATAATTTCCATGTTAGAAACTAAATGTGGATTTTCTATCTTTTCCATGCAGTTAATGATTATTTGCACAGAGTAATCTCTCTCGTCTTCATCACAGGATGTATGATCTAAGTTCCAAACATTTTTTTCAGTGTACAATTCTATGTATGTGCAACTTTAACTCCTAATGACCGACTGCTTTTTTTCTGAACGGCCATGAAGAAGTATCTCTGGAGCTTGATAAGCTGGGGTACCTGGCTGCATTTCTCAAGCATTTGCAATTGTAGTATTCATGGTATTCATTACTTTAACTTTAGAAAGTCCCATGTCACAAAGTTTTGCAATGTCTAAACTCTTTGACAGCAACATATTGTCTGGCTTTATATCTCTATGAATGATGATGGGATAGTGGTTGTGTAAATATGCTACTGCCTGAGCTACCTGAAGTGCGACTGAATGCTTATGTGTTAATAGAAAATCTTGTTCCGAGTCACCAAGCAGAACATCATCCAAATTTGGACCATTTAATAATGAATTCAGTAAGAAGATAAAAAGTATCAGCCAATATTGAATATCCCATCAGTAAAACAATGCTCGGATGCCTTATGTGACTATTTGTTTTAATTTGCCTCGAATGAATGACTAAACTACTCATCTGGTGTCAAATATTTATATAACCGGGAATTGTGATCATCTTTACCATTAGCTCACAAACGATACTAAACTTAGAGAATTCCAATATAAATATATAATGAGAATTATTCCTAACAATAGCTTTTTACTGAAATGCAGGCTTAAACCCTCAAATTTGTGTGATTTTTGTTGCATGACGATTGATTCAAATAGTCATATGTTTTGGGAATGCACAACAATACAAACATTCTGGCATGATCTTAAATTTTACATTGAAACAACAATTAATACTCATAGTCGAATTGACTTCACCTACGAAACAATTAGTTTTTGTAATATTTTAGATGGTAATTTACCAACATCCGTAACTGTTAATTTGATTATATTACTGGCGAAATATTTCATTTATAAAAATAAGAATTAGGCACAGATACCCACAATCCATAACTTTAAAGCTTACCTCCATCGTAGACTTAGAAATGAAGAAATGATTGCTATAAGCAAAAATATATTGAATATATTTAGAAAACAATTTTTAACGTTTTTAGCAAATATACAATAAAACAAAACCTTTTTTGGGCTAACATTTGTGTGCGCATTTGTTTTTCTCTGTTTTTCTTTCTTTTTCGAATTTGTTTTTGAAAAAGATCTTCTTTCATTCCTTTTTTTTCTTGCTCCTTACGTTATTAGCTACACATTTTCTGAACATATATATGATCTCTGTATTTCGGAAATTGTGTAAAACTTGATGCTTCGAGAATAAAAAATTGAACACCAAAAAAATAAGATAAGAACAGTTAACCGTTTGTATAATATGTCAACTTGAACAATAAATGAGCGTTGACACAGCTCTTTTCATCAAAATTCCGGAACAAAATTGAGCGCTAGTTCAATGCGCGTCTTATACAGCTTTATAATAAGAGACCGATCACGCGTTGGGTGTATCAATGTAAGATTGCTTCACACTGGACACGAGATCTATCGTACGGAGATAGTCGATGTATGACGATTGATTGCATCGCGTCGCGATTTTCATTCCACCTCAAGGGAACTTAAATGAGAGATTACATCGATGCATATAGATTATTTGAAGCGATCATGTGACCTTCGTATATGATAAAGACGGCTCATACCAGGCAAGTGTTAATAAGCGCGGTATTTTATCACACTGCATTTTTCAGTCAGGTTATGTCGGCCATGTTTGCAGTTGTTTTTACAAGTTGAGAAACTTTATCAAACAATGTAAGTAGCTCTTTCATTTTAAATATGTGGGCACGGTTGTGTCTATAAAGTTACGCTGGTAATTTTATGCACTTTCAATACTTTAATTAAATAAGTCATTTAAATGCTATTCCTATGTTTCTCCGATTATCGAAGTGGTACGAATTGTAATATGCTTTAAATATTGCCAGCTTACACTTGAATTCGTTCGTCATTGAATGTTTACTTGAATAGTTGCATTAAAATGTTATGAAAGCTCGGAACAAAAAAAAAAGAAAAAAAGAAACCCAATAGCAACAAAACATTCAATTGGAGCGATAGTAAGGACTGCCATATCTGTGCCATGCTCTTTTATGGATACTGGTTTGACGAAGAAAGGTAATGGGGTATGATCCACATCTGAATCCGGTATCAAAATACATGTAAACTATTCAAAAGGTGAATTCCTCGAAATAGTCAATCGCAGGCAATTATAAAACAACAAAAAAACTCATACAGAAGACATGTTTAAAGGCTTGTGCCTTATGCCGTAAAAACGTTGCTGATTTTGACGTGTTACGTAAGTTGTTACGTGCTTTGGGTCTTGTTGAATGGGGGTGTTTTCTTGGCTATTTAATGCTACGTTATCCTTACTTTTAGTACATGTTTTTTACATTCATGAATATGCTTCATAATGAATTAATTTAATCTATGTAAGACTGTTTATTTGATTTTATTAATTAAAACCGGGAAACTGTTTGATCACCCCTCCTTTACATTCCAAGTGCGTAAATAGCCAATAGTTAGGGATTGTCGGCGAATTACCTCACCGCATTCCTGGAGCGTCCGTCGTTTGATCAGCAGCTGCAGTGGTAAGTTCAAGTAATTATTTATCATTTAAAAACTTAATTATTTTATTGAAACGATGTGTATGAGAATATAAATATTGTAATACCACGCCGCGGAGGGTGAGGATTATCACGCTGTCACAAGGCCAACGTAACATGTTTTAACTTCCTTATCTTCTCCATTTCTCTTATACCGTTTGAAGAATTTTCGTAAAACGTGTCTCAGTTCGCTCGAGTTTAATGTCATACTTAAAGCTCATATATCCGACCCTCCATTTTGTTTCCGATTCATATGACGGACACTGTCTACAATGTTGAGTTAATTTGGTACGATATTCAGCGGGCATGAGTCAAAGGGGCTCAAGTTAAATGTCGCCCTTTCTGAATCTCACGTAGGATTTTGATGAACTTTGCTGGATTTTTTTTAATCGTGGAAACGAAAGAATGATCTAGTGGAGTGAGAGTTTTTACATCCAGACGATAAACGGAAGACCTTTGCTCCAGGACAGGTCAAGGTCACACTTGCAGGTCAAATGTTAAAGTGTCAAGTTTCGCGTACGTTTCTAGTGTTCGCTTCATATCTGTAATGGCCGTTCAAGGCTTTTAAATGCAATTTTTTATACATGTTTTATCAATTGCCATGTACAGGAGGACAGTCATATCGGCTGATGGTCAAATTACTATACGAGACTTAATTAATTTATTTTTTGGGAAAATTCAAAATGAGATAGAATATGTGTTATGAAGCACTATATTGTGCTATATTACGTTGGGTCATCTCACTTGCCTTCATATTTGAGTTTGTTAATGGTCATCTGAAAAAAACCTCTTCACACAAACTGTTTATTCATTCTAGTTCTACACAATGCAAAATATATGATATAAGTTTTTCCTTCAAAATGATCTGACATTTGTACCTCCATCGGCAAAAGTTCGGCTTTAATATTGCATTTGTGTATTGCAATTCGTAGAAATTTGGGTGCAGAACTTCACCTTCATTAATATGTGTTGAATATTTTAAATGACAAAGTAACATTAAATCTTATTAAAACATCGCATGCACGCATTTCAATATAAATATGCATTCCACAAGTGTTCGGTAGTAAATTATGAAAGAAATACACATTTGATTATGATAATAAAATGAAAGTGATACAAGCGAATTAATGTACACTATCATTGGACTGTGTAATCAATAAGAGACGGCGTAGAAGGCGAATATTGTTCGTCACTTTGACAAGACATTCTTTACTTAACTTCTTGCAGTCATACATTTCACCTACGATGTTGACGTTACTCATGATGATGTCACTATCATTGGTGGTAGTTCAGCCAACTCCGACTGTGACGAAATATGTTGATGTCATTAAAATCGGTGTCTACAACATGACTGTACCGGATGACACATTATTTCAACAGTTCAAAGACAAATACGGTAACATTTGGCTTCAAGGGAATATGTACCATCTTTGATGCTTTGCGACACTTTGTGAAAGTACTGTGTAGTTATGTTGACCATAATTTGGAAATTTATTTATACAATCATAGCAAGAAAATCAATGTGTTCAATATAGACGGTTGTTTTAGAATTTGATAAGTATAATGGTTCGGAGTGTCGCGTGCAAGACACAGGTGCTTGGGTTCATAATCAATTCACAAATCAATGTCAAATGTCCAATAAAATACATTAACATTAGATATTGGTCTCGATTATATTTTTGCTCAGCATTGATGGATTTTCAAATAGCAATTATAAGCGATCAACTTGATGGGATGGAGTGTTTCGCGCAAGACCAATATCCGTATGTGAAAAGTGAACGTCAAATATTGAGGTCAAACATCAAATATAAATGCATTCTTATAACTTTGTTTGATCATTACATTTACATTACAATGAACAAATTGTCTACAACGTAACTGAGATAGATGCATAGATTTTCAAATAAATGTGCAGAAGTTACAACCATATTGTGACAATTTCGTACTTAATAAAATTCTATTTATCAAATTATCATTATCCTGATCAGGCTACTTACCATACTCGATGAGTTTTGTTCAACTCTTTTACAATTTTGTGTTTGTCTAAATATGCAACCATGTCTATTAATAGCCTTCTTGTTAAAGGAATATGATAGTTACCAGTTTTTCAATTAATGCAGCAAGAAGGTATTCAAGTTCGTCTGAAGAGGAGAAACGACGTCATATATTTGCTGATAATGTCATGCGTGTCAACACACACAACGCCCAGTACGCCCGCGGAGAGACTACGTATTATCTCGGGATCAATCAATTCTCGGATATGGTGAATATGAACCAAGTGTAAATTCGTAATAACTTATAAATGCATAGAGGATATTGGTTGGATTCGGTGGAATATCGATTTTAATTTACGAGTGGTCATATAAAATATATTTTTCTATGATCACGAGTGAATTAAAATCGATGTTCCACCGAATCCAACAAATTTTCTTCTTTTTTTTATGCTCACAAATGATTAGTTTTGTATTTTTGTAAGAAGTTCCGGTAAAACAATGAAAATAGACGATTATTTTCACTGTGAATTTTCACTGTTTGAAATTGTGAATCATCAGTTTTATTTCACTGATATCTCACTATAAAACACCGGAAAGCATAAAATAAAGATAAATATTGGCAGGCATATATTTGTGATGAAGAAGCACACTAAGTATTCAATTGCCGCCAAACGTTGGGCAGTTGTTATTATCGTGCTATAAGTAATAATTGAAATATCATTTTAGATCAGATGAGCACCACGTGCTTATGGATAGCATTGTAGGTGGCTGGGTCTCCTGCGTACGTAGTCGTTTAAAGTATGTCGTGTGTCGCATCAACCGAATTCTTTTCCGTAACTGCTTGGTCGATCTTGCGACACTTCTCAAAAATAATCATAAGGTTACCCGCTTTCAAAATTGTTCAATGTTGTTCCGGTCGCTTTCATATGTGGGTAACACAAGCTCAACATATATTCGAAAAGTTTCAACTTTCACAATAACCTCTGAAACAAAAGGGAGAAACTTTTTCATATCAAATTATGTTTACATGGGCATGATGTCAACCATGTGTTTGTACAGTACCGCCATCTGATGCCACATACCATACATCAAAGATCTCAGCATGACATTGCAAGAGACGAAGACTTTTCAATGTATTTCTCTGCATAAGTCTACATGAAGAATGTCAAACCCCACTCGTTGCCAATAATAACATCATGGAAATGATTTGAAATAACTAAGTAGAGGACCGATATTTGTCGTCAAATATAAAACATAATATCAGAGCCTGTTATTGTCAGACGAGAATGGTTTGATAGTTAGTTTGCTAAATAAGTCTAAATAAAACATTTGACTTCCGGGTATGACCAGGTTTGACCCGAGGGCACTATATGAACAATCTACTGAACGGAGTAACATGAAAAATAACATCTCAGGACTTTTGGATTATAGAGAATATATCTTATACTGCACTCGCGTCACAAGGTTAATATATAATTGATAAGCACAATGACGTCTTTGTCTCTAAAATAATAAGGCACATACGTATTATACTTCATATTCAGACGGAAACCGATGCGGAAAAAATAACAGCCTTAGTTATGTACAACAATGGTGGGGCGTTGTCCGACTGGAACACTGAAGTGGATGCCCCTGCTTTATTAACATTTTATCTTGTTTCAGACGTATGAGGAAATTAAAACCGACTTTATCTCCTGCGTACACGAAGATTTTTCTATTGGAAATGCGACCATCTTTCAGCATCCAGAAAATTTTAAAGCTCCACTTTCTATTAATTGGCGTGATAAAGGCTACGTGACACCAGTCAAAAATCAGGTATTACTGGAAACACCTGATTTACGAGTAATGAAAACCATGCAACATTGTATATACAAATATTTTGTAATAACCTGGTTCTAATTTTCATGTAATGAACTTAAGGTAAACCGCGCTCTTTTTTGGTTTCGTATTACAATAAAATATTTAAGACATACCATCAGGTATAATTATAAACGGGTATTATGTATTTTGTCTATTGAAATAAATGTTTTTACAAAATTATATGAATGTACATGTATGCCATTAGATATATGTTTATGTGTACATATGTTATCTCAAAGGTTATTTTCTCTATATCTAGGGGGAGGATTGCGGTTCCTGTTGGGCTTTCAGTGCTGTGAGTAGTGAATTAACATACCATGCAAAAAGCAAAATATCTATTAGAATAATTCAGGTAATGTTAAGGTTTGTCTAGGCACGGTGTTATTCATACAACTGTACATACGATTTAAGAAATATATGCAATAAAATGATGTAAATTATTTTACACATTTTATTTCTCTCTTACGCAAAAACTTATAGTAAACAGGCTAGTGTACTATAGGAAAGTATCAAAATAAGTACCATCCTCTGTTTTTTTATGGGTAATCATACAAATTAAATAAATTGGATGTTCTATAGATATATTTATATATTTTACCCCCACTTTTTAAATTTGTATGATAAACCATTTGACCATAAACCATATAAAATTACATATATATATAATGGCGTCATTCTCTATTTATGCAGACTGGAGCCATTGAGGGCGCATATTTCCGTAAGACTTGTCAACTTGTTTCACTGAGTGAACAACAGCTGCTTGACTGCACTAAGGATTACGGAAATGACGGTTGCAACGGTGGTAGATTCCTTACGGTCTTTCTATATGTCGTCCTGGTAGAGGGACTTGAACGCGAAGAAGACTACCCTTACAAACAGATGGTTGGTATATTAGTCTCAATTTAATTGTTTGATGAGCTATATATGTGTGGTAAATTTTGAATGTAATAAATAATTCGAAATCTATAACATATAGACGCGATACCAACCTCATTTCTTTAATAAATTTAAATTTAAACATTTTAACATCCATACAATTGCGAAAGATATTGATCAGTCCTATTCTCTATTTATATATATTTAAGGTGTCTTAAAATGATGTTTCTCAATACCAGTTCTTTGTAAGAAGGGAGGATGTTTCAAAACAGATAACAAGTTGATAAATAAAAAACGAGAATTAAAGTTCATAAGAGGAAATACCGAAAAACAAACGATAGAAGAGTTGTATTCAATTGAAATAATATTCTGCTGTAAAGCTGAATTCATTAATGTACTGACAAATGTGCAACAATTAGACATCCCCACTAGTCTATTAAGATTTGTTTATACGACACAGATACAATTGTTGGTTCTACGACAAACAGGAGAAAACGTATTTGCATCGGCGTAAAAGTGGTCGAGTTGAATTTCATTCAAATAAACAGTCTCTTATTAATGGTTCAATTATAAGATATATACTATATTTATTTAACATACCACGTTCATATTCATGTATTAGTTCATGTTTGGGAAAAATAATTGTGACATTAAAATCTTATCTACTCGCTTTAAAAAACGGACTATGCTGCATAACAATTTTAGCATACATGAAAATGAAAACACTTGCATTAATTTAAAATGAAAATCAGTAAAATAAAGTATGCATGGAAAAAATGAGTATCTACTATTATACAGTAATGTGGCGATGTAGTATTAACATAAGTATGAACCGTTATTGGTATAACAAACTTCAATCTTGCAAGGTAAACCGAAAGTGAACACTTCGTAATGATTTCTCGAGGAGTCATTAAATAATACTATTTTATTGCTATGCAAGAATCATGCAATTAACTCATACTCATTACGCATTTTAATGTAGCATCTATTTTGACGTATTCATACGATTTTATATGTACTAAGTTTATGTTTTATTTCTTAACTTATAATTTTTTATATTAAAATTATGTCGATTTGATCATTGAACAAATTTATTACTACAAACCACCAGACAGTATTTCGATTTAGTACCAGGTCATTCGTTGAGACTAATTAATTTTTCATTCCGAACAGATACTTTAGATAACTTGTTTGGATAGTAATTATAGTGTTTATACTTTCTCATTATGTTTATCGACATTACCTTAGACAATTCAACGGCTGCAAAATTATGGTCTATTTTGTATTATCACCATATGGGATGTATTGCATGGCCGTCTAGGATAACAATATTTATACCAATACAAAATCACGTGACTTCAGTTAGTAAATTAAATCAGATATAGGAGCAGGTTAAGATTCTTACAGAGTAACATTGCCTCCCGTTTTACCATCAAGTCAGTGTTGCAAAATGTTAATAAAACTTGATATCAAACAGTCAATAAATGTTATATTAACAGTTATCATTGACACGATTACTTGTTGTATTGAGCCCCAAAATCCGCGTTTAACATTTTAGAATAGAGGTTAACACAAAAATTATCAACGAATTAGAACTTATCAGTTAAGCGTTCGATCATGATTTGAAGCTCAAAAGCTGACAGGTTCACCGGCATTGTCCCTCGACGTAATCGCGCATCGGAAAACCCCTCTCTGCTGCTTTCACAGCTATTAAAAACATCTTCGAGAGCCTGTGTCACTTACAAGGTTTCTTATGTATTGAGACTTCATTTCAACACCCTGACCCATTTGAAAAATAAACTGATCCAAACCGCTTCTAGGCCTAAACATGTCCTCATTAAAAAAAAAATCAAACCAGTATAGCAATAGTATTTTCATACATAACAGTACTTAATTGAGTATTTTTTTATATTTACAGACCGCATTTAATTGTTTGGTGAGCAAGAACCATACCAAGGTGACTATTCAGGACTACATCGTATTATCTGGCGAAAAGAATCTCGAAGCTGCCGTCGGTACTGTTGGTCCTGTATCTGTAAGCATACATGCCAGTGACACGTTTATGAAGTACTCCGGAGGTAGGTGATCCAGCACCAAATGATCCAATGTATTTTTACCATATCGATAATTATAAAGATGTGTATGCATTATGTACATGAACATATATAAATACATTATAATTGAAGGTGTTTTTGTCGATTCCAACTGTTCCTACGATCGTAATCATGCTATGCTGGTGGTGGGCTATGGACACGACTCCTCTTCTGGACTGGACTATTGGCTCGTGAAGAATTCGTATGGCAACAGCTGGGGTGACAAGGGCTATATCAAGATGGCTAGAAATAAAGACAACATGTGTCAAATTGCATCGCTCGCTGCTTATCCAATTGTAGAATCGTTTTCCAAGAACAACGCGGCAGGCTCCGGTCCATGTGCCAGCAAAGGAACAAAGAATCCGAATGTGGACGTACTTGTATGGTTGATTGTGTTATTAATCCTCTAATTCGCAAATTACATGACGTATTTGTATAACATTTCGCAAATTTATTCAAATCATTCTTCACTGTATACAGATTATATAATGAATGGGTAAATAAAATAACGCCCATTTGAAATATCGCTTAAAGAAGTTAAAAAAAGCAGTAAATGTTAAAAATACAGTTATAAGTCAGTTATAAGTCACACACATTTATCAACAGTAAGTATTGAATTTAAAAATATTGAAATCATAAAATGCCTTAAATGTTCATTATCTTTTCTTTCGGGTTTCCTTGGTCGTCTTGGCCGTCTTGGCCAACGTGACTTCCAGACCATTTCTGAAGGGTATTGTTAAATCTACCAGATATTGGAGCTGGTCATTACAAAAGTTAGTTTAAATCCAGGGTAGTTTTAATCCGATTCTGTGCTCAGCGATCAATTTCAATTATCCACCATTGTCACGATGGTTGTTTTTCTCGACCACCTTTTCAAAACAAATTACATGTTAATTTGGAAATAGAAAAAGAATAGAGATATTTAGAGTGAGAGATTGTGTAGCTTTATTAGCATTTGATAGTTATATTTAGTTTTTGTCGTATATACGAGTATGAACGTATTGTTAAAGATCAATTCGATATACCGGTACTAATGTCATATAAAAATTGCACCAAGCATTGAAAATGTTGAATGCTCAAGCGTATATTACTTTATTTCCTCCAAATACATGAAGAGCTGGACAAATAATCAGACAAATGTTTGCAATAGTTAACAGAAAGCAGAAGCATAATATGTATACATTATCTAACACTTCGTCAGCGATCAATACAGTTAACATTGACATTAAACAGAGTAAACTTATATACGCATATGTTTGAAATATTATTTATAGGCATGGACTTAAATCAAATTGATAGTGTTTAGGACAAACAATCTCCTATAGATCAACGAACCAGAAAACAGTATAACTGTTGCATAACATTAAGCATACAATATCATAGTGCTAAATATTAATATGTCATGATCAACAAGGTCAGATGCATTCGGAGATCAATGGATACTAAACCTACAATTTGCCCATGCAGCCATGAATCTACAATTCTAATCAATGTATCAATGTAGACTCTCAAATATCTTTGATATGGTAAGGAGTATGAATGTTGGTCTAAATTTGTTCAGATCAATATTGTATGAACCTTCATCCAAATTTTTAATTAATGCATTCTCAAATTTGTCTGGAACAATTCCAGTTTCTATAATTGTATTTATAATTGAAGTTGTTGGGTTGGAAATGGTTTCTAGTATTCTATGGTCAATATTGTCCTGTAAAGTCCTGGTGATTTATTGTTCTTCAAAGAGTCGATTATTTTGCGATCATCGAATATTTTTATAAGTTTGATATTCAATAAATTCGTAGTCAACGTATTATTAAGATATGTTTAGATTATTTTATAATTACTTTGTTCACATTTTGTTTGTTTAGCTACTATACCGGTCAAATAAGTGTATAATTGTTCTAGGATTTCGTTTATAGAAATGTTATTTCTGTAATTTGTTGTAATTATTATAGTGAGAGTGATTAATTCATTTGTGTTTGCGAGGGAATACAGAGTTTTTCAATAAATGTTCGTTGAATTTTCTTTTACATTATTTGCTTTAAAAATGTTGCTTTTATTTCCTGATTACCAACTTTGTAAAATTTCTGTGTTGCTTGTTTTTGATTCTTTTATTAAGTTTTTTTAACCAGTAACGAATTGTAATAGCATTTTTAAAGTCGTCTAAATACCATTCGGGTAGAATTTCGGATTTGATTCTTTTTGTTTTCATAGGAGCATTGATGTTTATCGAAGTGTCGTTTGCATCGAGTTAATAATTGAGACCCATATTGGAATCATCAATGGTTTCCATTATGTCTAAATTTGATTTCAATAATTCGGTTTGATACTTCGAGTCGGAAAAATGTGAATTGCCTATATGTTTTGTTAAATGTTGTTTCTTAATTAGTTTGTTATGTATATACCGTGTTGTAGCGTAACACATAATCGGATCAACATCAATGCAAAATCATGTTGTTTGAGTATCGACTTTAATATTTAAATCTATGTTTATGTAACTTTTGAATTCAAACAAAAAGCTTTGATTATGAAAATGACC
This sequence comes from Dreissena rostriformis, assembly GCA_007657795.1. NCBI lineage: Eukaryota > Metazoa > Mollusca > Bivalvia > Myida > Dreissenidae > Dreissena > Dreissena rostriformis. Next base: position 114,191 of record VMBQ01001874.1, on the reverse strand, counting down.
GATCTATTATACACATAAATTATATAAAATAAATTTGTGATTGCACTAATAATCCATTCATTGTCAATATTAACATCCAATTTATATGATCCATATATTTATCTATAATTAGTTTGATATAACAGTATATTAATTATCACAAAATTGATCCAATATCATAACAAAATATTATGATATCCATGAGACACGTGCATTTGTTTGTAACTACAAAGCTATTGGCAACCATTTAATATAGAAGGTGGCTGTGTCTCATAAACAGACAATTCAGCTTGATATGAAGGATAGCTTGTATCAGAACATTTAGACTTATTTCTGAATTCATAAAATTGAAACAGACAATTGTTGTTTAGAACTTTGAAATTATATTATGTGGAGACTTTGTATATAATTCAATTACATCATATTATTATTATTAATATAAACAGAATTAAATTGTAATCAACTTTATTAAAGACTTTGTTCTGAATTGTATTATTGTATAGTCGTTCTGAGTTATTGTGTCGTGGTTCCGAGTTACACTACAGTGTAAAACATACAGGAAAATGGTCACAGATACTTCATGATTAAACAAAATTGTGTGTTGCTCGATCGGGTCGATTTATATAAAAATGATCAATTATGGTAATCGATGTCTTTGAATTTTACCATCTGTTTAAGACCATTGGACATTACCAGCGGCGACCATCGAGTGTTGTCAAATGTATCCTTATCCGAAGGAAAGTTTATAGTAAAGTTTCTCACGGTATACAATTCGTTATCAGAAAGGTTGGTAGTGTCCTTAATCTTATTATCATTAGCTTAAATTAACTAAATCGTAGAATCCGGTGTTCTGCATAGAAAGTTAATTAAACACGGTTTTGTGTTAGGAAGCGTAAGTTCAATCCACACCAATGTTAACGGGTCATATTAAATAATTATATGTACCGGACAGGTATAAAAAAAAAAACATGTATAAACCAATAAGCCAATACATTGACGATTATCTCTATAACGGCGACTTAAAGTATAGTTCGTAATTTGAAAATCCGACACAAATGTTTCAGTGCTCAACCACTTTTCATGCAGTCCTACAGTATAAGTGTATATTTAATTTCACCGAGCTTAGTTAAAATGTTATTATTGGAAAGGTTACAATCAAATATGTGTCACAGCGTGCGTAGGAATACACTACTTGTAATTATTATTCGACCCTGCTTTATTTGGTCAATGTTTGCAACAGAGCCAGGATAAATCGGTTTATCCTGCCTCTGTTGCAAACATTGACCAAATAAAGCAGGGTCAAATAAATTGTCCTATCTCCGGTCAACAGGAAGTAGTGTATTCCTACGCACGATGTGACACATAGTTGAATGTAACCTTTCCAATACACTATACAAGGGTGACGCATTATTGAGACGCATCGTGAGTGTTATCGTTTATATTACATATCATCCTACTTTGCATCTTCTTTAAAACATCCGTTAAGTCGTTTACTGAACATGATTTTAACATAAATACCTATGTCAGTAAATCACAATTAACACGAATAATTGATTTGTTCCAATCAAATATGTCAAAAAAGTTAAGTCAGACATGGTTAAATCAAATTAATTCAGCTACTGGTAACGGTTACAGTACAGGTGGAAATAAATTACGCCTTTTTAAGACTTTTAAAAGTTCATTTAAAGCTGAACCATATGTTAAGAATAGAACTATAACAAGAAATGAAAGGAGTGCTTTAGCCAAGTTCAGGTGCGGTGTAGCACCCTTAAAAATTGAAACTGGTAGTTACCAAGGAATTGTTTTAGAACAACGATCTTGTTTTTATTATTCGACTCATATGTATAGATATATTTGTGTATATGTTGTACATACAAACGTAGATAAATATTTTATTTATTATTTTACCTATCCTTTTATTGTTAAGTAATATCGTCTTATATGACGTAGGTTCATACATTTTATAGTCTCTCGTAACTCTATTAGAGTGGTTTTATACATGAACTTGTTTTAATTTGCTACATGTTTTATATACCATGAATGTATAAAAGTGAGACTCAAATAAACTGTCTGTCTGTCTGTCTGTCTGTCTGTCTGTCTGTCTGTCTGTCTGTCTGTCTGTCTGTCTGTCTGTCTGTCTGTCTGTCTGTCTGTCTGTCTGTCTGTCTGTCTGTCTGTCTGTCTGTCTGTCTGTCTGTCTGTCTGTCTGTCTGTCTGTCTGTCTGTCTGTCTATAAAATAATCGTCGTCTGACGCCATACAGAATGACCAAGACATGTTTACATTTAGCAAGTACAAGCAAACTTTTATCATTGCCTGGATAAAGACAATATTGATGGTACAAAATATGTCCGCAGTCCGTGCGGTTGTTCTGTACAACATTGTGTACATAAAGCATTCGAAGTCATGCCGCAGTGTGTCGAATACCTCATAAGGTGTTACAGTTCGTATCAAACATGTAAATCTGCAATATTCACTGTTCAAGACGTGTATTATCATATAGCTGACTCGTAATGTAATATTGTGTATACGTCTTACTCGTATAACAAAAAGCCGGAAAAAGACGTCATATGGAAAACAGCCGTACTAATTAGTTCAACATTGTCCACAAAATAAGTTTCTAACCATACCGATTCGCCGCGCGAAAGTCGCACCACTGCGTAATTGCCACCCATGCTATTTATGTTGCCTACACCACCCACCAGATTGATGCCGTTTTTAACGAGTTTTTTATCAACTACTTCTTGATGTGAATCAATTGCAAATGCAAAGAAATATACCCCTGGAATGTGCGCTGTAAAAACGCCACTGGCAAGGTTATACGCGTCTCCTTCGTTGATAATAAGTCCGTTGCATTTCACGACCTGTCCAATATGTAAACTAGCTAGCTCGTGATCAAGATATGCACTACATGCCACGTTTTCTGGTACTTCACCATTTCTCACACTTCTGGCAATAACATCCGACACCACACTTTCATCATCGACATCAAGCGATTGTTTGACAGAATGAACGTCAGCATTGACATTGAGCGTTCTTTGGCGTGTTTCATTATCGACCACTTGACTCGTTTCTACAGCTAGTTTCGTCTGGTTATCAAACGTGCCTGCCCCACTTAAACCACTTATGTCGACAGCCACACTTTGCGTCTCCACAGTACTACTGTCGGTATAATTGTGCCCTTTGTCGGCGTCCTTTATTTTACCTTCAATAGCTTCGATCCTGTCGCGGTTGTTTTCGAACAATCCGATCAGAATTTCATATTTCGTGATTAGATCAGCGTGTGCCTTCATCAAGAAGTCAAGTTTCGCGTTGCAATCTCCACACGCATTTTCTGCTCCAAGGGAGAAATGAAAGAACGCGAACATGAACACAAGTTTTACCACGATAGTACTAGTGTGGGTCTCCATGGCTAAAACGGCAAACACTGCTAAATGTGAGCGTATATAGAGATACAAAATATAAATGACGTGTTATCACCTAATAGTAGGAGATAATGATAGTATTTGCTTGATTTCTTGTCTATCTTGAGTCAACATCATAATAAGTCAGTGAATGTACCCTGTCGGTGATACCAACCGTCGACAATGTCGATAATCACAAATCTTGTACAGATACCCTTGAACACCTTTGCATTAATAACAAACATCGGCACTTTTTGCTGCACCATCATACACAAAAACTACACGCAGATCATTTTTCTAAAATAAATATTTTTTTACATCGGAGACAATCGTAGCGATCAATATGAACAGGTCTTCTAATTGATGCGGCCTATCTTATGGCGTCTGATTTCTGCCATATTGATCTGGCGTGCTGGCGGTTTTGAAGAAGGTCGCCAGACATATACACGAAAGAACGATAAATTTACCCGCAAGGAGGACAAAAAAGACGCCAATAAGAAAGGTGTGCCATTTGTTGCCCTTTTCGTATACTGACGGATATATTCTTTTTTACCTTCGTGTTGGCGACTTTCAAACCCGCCAACATATGCTGACACTAGAGAACGAAAAATATATCAGCCAGAACGACAAAAAAGGCGCCAATTAATACGTAAACTATAACAGTTGTCGCTCCTTTTTGTCGTTCCGGCGGGTTAATTTATTGTTCTTCCTGCATATTTTATACAAACGCTTACCAACAAGTTACCAACAAGTTACCGACTTTTCACCGCTGGTATGTGGTTACCGACGGTTAAACGGTTTATACTACGGAATACCGTTAGTGCCATCGTGTTTACACATTAAAATCCAGAGTGCGACAATGCGATAGTGCGATAGCACGATGGTGACAATGCGATAGTACGATGGCGACAATGCGATAGTTCGATAGCGACAATGCGAGAATACGATGACGACAGAACGATAACGAGATAGTTCGATGGCGACAATGCGATGATACGATGGCGACAGTACGACAATACGATGGCGACAGTGTTGATCATATTACTCTTTACTATAATGCATGGGTTCTTTTATTGAGTGGTGTGTAAACGTATGCGTGAGTAAACGTTTAAACTTTGAAGTCGTTTTATTTCTGTATTTCTTACCAATATCGGCACCCTATCAACATGGTTGCAGCGGTGCTCATTGAGGAACATTATTATTGAATTTCCTGAAGCACGAATCAGTCACAGGACGAGGAACACACAGACATATTCGAAGATCAGAACACGAAGTCGCGAAAACAGGTGACATTATTTGCGAACGGTTCAATGTTGCATCGTTTCTGTGTTCACCTTACCCGGTGAAAATCTAATTGTCAGTGACACGTTATTTCAAGACAATCATGGCAGATCCTTAAAACCACCAGGCCATTTAGACATTACTAAGGGAAATGTATCCGAAAATTACAAAAGGTGGAAACGCCAAATGGAGATCTACCTGTCAGCTAGTGGTGCAATTGATAAATCAAAGGCGGTGCAAACTAGCATAATTCTCCACTGTGCAGGTCCAATGTGATTGACATTTATGACCAGTTTGTCTGGGAGCAAGAAACTGACAAGAATGACCCGACCAAAGTGTTTGGCAAAATTAAAGAATATTGCAAACCCCGGGAAAATGAGGTTATAGAATCACATAGATTTTGGAGTACGCGACTAGATAATTTTCAATCGTTTGATTGAACTGCGAATACGCGCTAGTTCCTGCAATTTTCAGGAACAAGAAAGATTAATGAGAGACAAGATTGTGTTCAGTACAGCCGGAAAATTACAGGAACTGTTATTGAGGGATGAAAAACTTGACTTAAATAAAGCTATCAAAGTATGCAGAGCTTATGAACAATCAAATAAGCATGTAAAAGAGTTGCAAGAAAAAATAAGACAGTTCAAGTTCAAAATCTTGAAACGGGCAAATTGGAACAAAGAAACAATGGAGCTAGGCCCAAAAATGTGCACGCGCAAAAGCCTAAAATCAATTGCACATTTTGTGGATACTACCATGAAAAAGTTAAAGAAAAGTGTCCAGCATGGGGACAAAGGTACGACAGATGTGGGGGGAGGAATCTTTTCAAAAAGAAATGTAAAAAGATAAATGCTGTTGAGGAATGTGATTACCAGATGACGAATTTTGGTTGAAAGTAGTAGAAAGCGAAAGGCGCTCGAAAGTCAAAGCAAAGTTAAGAATCAATGAGCAAGAAGTTAGCTTTCAAATAGACACAGGTGCGGAAATTAATACAATCCAGCAAAGATTTGTTAAAAAGCACCAGCCAGAGAAGAAAGGGACACAACTAAGGATGTGGAACAAATCAACAATTGCTTCCTTGGGAGAAGCCACCCTGAAGGTGACCAATCCGAGAAACAGCGAACAACACGAACTAAAGTTTGTAATTGTGCCAAATGAATTCGAGTGCTTGTTGGGCCTGAAAGCCGTCCAGAAACTGAATTTGGTGACAATTAACACAGAAAATTTCATCGCGAAAGTAGAGGTAGATGATGAATTAGGGGATCTTGGTGAAGTACATCTGGGAGTACAAGAGGAAGCAGTGCCCAAAGCACTACCTGCCAGAAACATACCAATCGCCTTAAAAGAAAATATGAAACAGGAACTAGAAAAGCTTGTAGCGAGAGGCATACTAGCACCCGTAACGGAGCCTACAGAGTGGGTAAATCAAATGGCCGTTGTAAGGAAAGCCAATGGATCCCTAATATGTTTTGACCCACAACTGCTGAACAAAGTCCTGATTCGTGAGCGGTATAAATTACCCACATTTGATGACATAGTGCCTGACTTAAAACATGCAAAAATCTTCACGCAATCAGATGTGAAAGAAGCCTTTTACCATATCAAACTGGATGAAGAATCAAGCATTCTTACAACGATGATAACACCCTTTGGCAGATATAGATGGACTCGTCTACCGTTTGGGCTGTCAGTAAGTAGTGAAATATTCCAAAGAAAACTAAATGAGTCTCTTCAAGGGCTAGAGGGTGTGTTTCTCATTGCAGACGACATTATTGTAGCCGGGTGCGGAGACACAGATAGTGATGCAAAAGCAGATAATGATGCAAAGTTGGACAAACAAGTCAAATGATGCGCAGAACAGAACATCATTCTAAATGATAAGAAAAGAGAAACTGGACAAGAAATCATCTTTCATGGACACAAGATTACAAATGACGGCATTTTGCCTGACGAAAAGAAAATTGAAGCCATTCTGGAAATGCAAGATCAAGAAAATATAACGGACGTAAGGAGATTGTGTGGCCTTATTCAATACATGGGGCGTTTCTTACCAGATTTAGCAACAACTATGTAGCCTATAAGGAAGCTGACAAGGAAAGACGAAGCATTTGAATGGAACGAAAACTGTCGCAATGCGTTTATTGAAGTGAAGCGACAACTGACGGAGGCTCCTATACTGGTCTACTTTGAGCCAGAAAAAGACCTTGTTGTCCAAACAGATAAGCAGTCAGTGTGGACTAGACGCAGTTCTCCTTCTGTCGGAAAACCAATCAAATTCGCTTCCCGGTCTCTTACAGACAGTGAAGGCAAGTGGGCACAAATTGAAAAAGAGGCACTTTCTGTTTTGTTTGGTCTGGAGAAATTTGATCAGTACACTTTTGGCAGGAAAGTTATCATCCAGAATGACCACAACCCTCTAGAAAACATTCTAGCAAAAAGCTTGAGCCAAGCACCAAAGAGGTTACAAGACATAATTTTGAAGTTGCATCGTTATGACATTGAATTCCAGTACATACAAGGGAAAGACTTGATTATTGCAGATGCATTGAGCAGAGCTATTGCTAACACAGAGAACAACGAAAGGCCCAGAATATTGAAGGTAGACTACACGAAAGACTTTCCAGACGCTCGAGGAGTCGAAATCCAGCAAGCAACAGCGAAAGATTCAGAGCTACAAGAGTTAATGATGCTGATACAGAGCGGTTGGCCAGAAAAAGGCCAAATTGAACCAAATATGAAAAAGTACCATGCAATACGTGACACTTTGAGTGTTGACTCGGACAAAGTTATGAAAGGAGAGGCAATTGTCATACCGAAGTCAATGAGGAGTGACATGCTAAAGAGATTACATAAGGCCCATATGGGTTATGATAGCATGACGAGGAGAGCCAGAGGAACGATTTTTTGGTTGGGGATGAACGCAGATATAAAACAAATGGCAAAGACATGTGAGTTATGCGAAAGTAAAAAGCCTCGAAACCAGAAAGAGCCATTGAGATTACAGGATGATGGTCTTGGGCCTTGGGACAAAGTAGGGACAGATCTTTTTATGACTGAGGGACGAATATATCTTCTTACAATTGACTATTACAGTAACTTTGTGGAGATTGACCAGTTAAACACGACAAGTTCGAAGGTCGTAATAGAGAACTTAAGAAACAGTTTAGTCGATTTTGGTAAGTGATGGAGGTCCACAATACGCATCTGAAGAGTTCATGCGTTTACTGATGAGTGGAAGATAAAACATCGCATAACCTCGCCCAACCACCCAAATTCAAATGGAAACGCGGAAGTTGGGATGAAACTTGTGAAAACAATGATGCAAAAATGCATAGAAGACAAAACTGATCAGTATGAAGCATTACTGGAATTACGAAATACCCCCAGAAAAGACACAGACAAAAGCCCGCATGAGATGATGTTCCATAGACCCGCGATGACTATAGGAATACCAGGAATTATCCAAAAAGAGAAACCGTTTTACAAAAGGATAAAAAGGAAACAGCAAATAAAGCGACACTATGACAAGCGCGCTCGTGTGTTGCCAAAACTTGATTGCGGGGCCATCATTTACTTTGAACACAGAAATGAGTGGACCCCAGGACGAATTATTGAACAACGCGACAGGAACTATATCGTTGCGAATCAAGACAACACACTTTATAGGAGAAACATGCAACACATTCGTCCAACCAACGTCGAGGTAAACATTCGGGACAAATCACCTCCGCGTGTGGATGAGGATAACGCTACCGAGTCGGACACAATCACGGTCCCTGCCACGGATTAGCCTGTACCAAACACGCAAAGACCAAGGCGCACTCGAAAACCTCCAGAATACCTACAAGACTTTGTTAGATACTAGTGATAGTGTCTGGGGCATAATAATCCACAAGATTTAAATGGTAAACATAGTTCAACTTGGCATTAGACGTGAGGAACCCAGTGTTAGAACACTTTAGAGCTGTAAATTGTATTGATTCTAGTCCATTGTTCTATTCTTGTTTGAATGTATATGTGTGTTTATTTTCATTGCAAGCTAATAATTCATTATGAATAATTTCTTTTAAGTTCATTGTGTCATTGTGTCTTAAAAACTTTCAAAAAAATTATCCTTTTGGGGTAATTAAATGTGTTCCTGTCTATACGTGAACAATTTAAACACAAAGTTACTCTACTGTGAATATGTATTTCAATTCCTGTTTTGCAAGCTTAAAACTTAAAAGAAAAAGGGATGTTGATCATATTACTCTTTACTATAATGCATGGGCAAATAACCATGTCAGATATTTTAGTTCTTTTATTGAGTGGTGTGTAACCGTATGCGTTTAAACTTTAAAGTCGTTTCATTTCTGTATTTTTTTACCAATATCGGCACCCTATCAACAGACAGTACGATAGTACGATGGCGACAATGCGACAATTCTATAGTGCGATAATACGATGATGACAGTGCGACAATACGATGACGACAGTGCGACAATACGATGGCGACAGTGCGATAGTACGATGGCGACAATGCGATAATGCGATAAAACGATGACGACAGTGCGACAATACGATGGCGACAGAAGGATAACGCGATAGTACGATGGCGACAATGCGATGATATGACTATCGCATTGTCGCCATCGTACTATCGCATTGTCGCCATCGTACTATCGCGTTGTCGCATTGTCGCCATCGTACTATCGCGTTATCGTTCTGTCGTACTGTCGTAATCGTATTATCGCATTGTCACCATCGTACTACCGCACTGTCTCCATCGTATTGTCGCACTGTCGTCATCGTATTATCGCATTGTCGCCCTCTGGATTTTAATGTGTAACCACGATGGCCCTAACGGTATTCCGTACTACAATCGGGTGCTGGCGAGTTGTTGTGTTGGCGACTTTGACGCCCGCGAACATGCCAATACGAGAGAATCACCGCAGGAAAAACGTCGTATGTTCTGGTATTTGTGTCGCTCTGGCGAGTTCCTTAAAGGAAATAGTTGTTTTCAGTGGTGTTCTGACTGGCAAATTCAAGAGGGACGTGAAGCCGGACGCAAAGGCCAGAAAGTGGGATGAGGTTAAAGACGATGACAACTACTGGAAACTCATTGACCTCACGACAGCAATAGCCATGAAGAAAGGTAAGCGATTAATAGTGTGGCTTCATGCAATCAATACACAAATTATGCACAGCAACGTCAAGGCGTGATCAAAACATTGTTCACTCGTAGTTTCTGTGAAAGGCTTTAGTGGAGAATATATCGAATGTTAATCTAACGCATTCTACTGATATATTGAAGGAGAACAAACATGAAGACCTTAACAAAACTAGCAATCCGTGAACGATTTTCGCTTTCCGATAAGACAGTGTCCCAGGTGGCACTGCGCTGGCTGATACAACAGGAAGTTGTGGCGTCGGTGATCATCGGCTGCTCTTCCGTTCAGCAGCTGGAGGACAAGATGGGCGCTTATTCCGGTTAGGAGCTCTCCGCGGAGGAGGTGAGTGGTACAACATTAACAATGGTGCAGGCACGACACTCGTCCATATGGACGAAAAGAGAATAATAGCGTTTATTTTTTTAACCTCATAAACTGGTTTATGTATTTCAGATGCGAAATATTCCCTCCCGAGCTTTGTTCAGTAGAGTTTCATCATATCATCATATCATATTTTTATCGCAGACTTAACATCTATCTAAAAGTAATTCAATCCAACATTGTTCTGATTTTGTTCAGTTGTTCAGTCCGATGCCTCGCAAGCCGTATCCGTACGCCATGTATACGCCTTTGCCAACCGGAACAACCCCTTCGCGCGGTCCGTCAAACTGCCATAGACTGACACCTACCTACAGAGTTACCGCCCTTACAATTAGATTTGTATGCCTTCTTTAAAACAGGGGTATATTGTTTTGGCCTGTATGTCTGTCTGTCTGTCTGTCATTCTGTCATTCTGTCCCAAAACTTTAACCTTGCTCATAAAATGAAAACTCTTGGGTCTATGTTCTTTAAACTTCACATGTGCATGCATCTCATTGACATCTACAATCAAACATGGTTTGAGGTCACTAGGTCAAAGGTCAAGGTCACTGTGACCTTTACATTCAAAACATAACCTTGTTTCTAAAATAGCTGCCATGCGGCTTCAAAGCACAGTAGAGGGCATTGTGTTTCACAAACACAGCTCTTGTTTCTCTATGCCTGCTCATTATTGGGTAGATATATACAAATAACCGCTGTGTCAAAGAAAAAGTTATCACCCAATACACAACGGCGCAATCATTATATTATATAAGCACATTGATTATTTGTGTTATATACATTTACACTGTATTTTTATTTCGCAATTAGATCATTAATGAAATCGCATCTTCGATTCCTCTCAATTAGACGATTTACATGTGAGTGGTAATTATGAAAAGATGACTGAACTACATGATATAATTTATTTATACTGTGCTGTAAGACTACCCGGGGTTTCTTTGATATTCATCTTTCTCGTATGTTTTTTTTACATGTACACTTAGTTTATGTAAAAAAAACTGTGATTTATTTGTTGTTGTTTTATAGGCTGCTTTTGTGCATGTTTCTTACAGGTTCTATAAGTTAATGTACAAAAATTGGTAATTTATATGTTCATGATTGTATATGTTTCTTACATGNATATACATTTACACTGTATTTTTATTTCGCAATTAGATCATTAATGAAATCGCATCTTCGATTCCTCTCAATTAGACGATTTACATGTGAGTGGTAATTATGAAAAGATGACTGAACTACATGATATAATTTATTTATACTGTGCTGTAAGACTACCCGGGGTTTCTTTGATATTCATCTTTCTCGTATGTTTTTTTTACATGTACACTTAGTTAATGTAAAAAAAAATGTGATTTATTTGTTGTTGTTGTATAGGCTGCTTTTATACATGTTTCATACAGGTTCTATAAGTTAATGTACAAAAATTGGTAATTTATATGTTCATGTTTGTATATGTTTATTACATGTACGCCCAATTAATTAAAAAAACACTGTAATTTAAATGTTCTTGTTTTATACTATGCTTTTGTACATGTTCCTTACATGTACGCTTAATTAATGTAAAAAAAAACACTGTTATTTATATGTTCTTGTTTAATACGGTGCTTTTGTATATGTTTCTTACATGTACGCTTATTTAATGTAAAAAAAACACTGTAATTTATATGTTCTTGTTGAATACGGTACTTTTGTACATGTGTCTTACATGTACGCTTATTTAATGTAAAAAAACACTGTAATGTATATGTTCCTGTTTAATACGCTACTATTGTACATGTGTCTTACATGAACGCTTATTTAATGTAAAAAAACACTGTAATGTATGTGTTCTTGTTTAATACGCTGCTATTGTACATTAAGGTAATATTTATATAATAAACGTTAACGATTGTCTGCAATGCAATCCTCAAATAAGCATGATTTGTAACAAAAATTCACTGCTTGTTTTAACTGTACAATCATAATGATCCAAGTATATCAAGTGGTTTATTTCATGTTCACGATGAAGATCTCTCCACACGAGGTGTAAGATTAATAGGTTTGTGTCGGTTAACATCTCATACATGTACTTACAATATCTTACAAGTCTAATTATTGTTCCTTAGTAATTTCTAGCAAAATAAAACACGTATTTCAAAATATATACGTATTGTTACAACAATAATAAGAGACATGTCTCGGTTAAATGTTTTATGATCGGGATGTGTTTTAGTGTATGTCGTGTTACCTACAACACATCTAGCTGCGCCTTACATGCGCTATTCGCCAATAAATAACTGTTGAAAAGAACAGTATCATAAACTTAAAGTGGTTATGGTGTTACAGAATCAAAACAATGCTAAAACGAGGTTATATTTCATCATCCCCACCACTGATTAGGCGTGGTTTACCGACTGCACAAAATCATTTGAATGTAATATATGTAATTTCTTACATTTAATTCATCGCCCAGATTGTCAATACATTTCAAAAGCACATAAACACCAATTAAATGCTTGTATTTTTATTGAATATCCACGTGTTTTATTAAGATTAAAGTACCGTGTTTTATTGTTTCACTCGTACAACAAAAAGCCTGAAAAGGAAACAATATGAAATGCTGTCATTCCTATAAGCTCCACATCGTCGACGTGAACGATTTCTAACCATACAGCTTGTCCACGCCCAAGACGCGTGACACCGTTATTGCCGTCCATTATGTGAGAGGTACTTACGGCGCCGAATAAATTTTCTCCATCCTGAACTAGTCTGACATTCATTTCTTGTCCGTGAGTGTCAATAGCAAACGTAAAGAAGTAAACACCGGGTACATGCGCCGTGAAGACCCCACTTGCTGCGTTGTAGCCACTTCCGTCGTTTATGACAATATGGTTACAGCGAACGATTCGTCCAATATGCAAATGCGTTAGCTCTTGATCTTGATCTTGATATGCACTGAAAGCCACTTTTCTGGTACTTCAACACTTCGAGTGTCCCTCATGTTACCGCCCGTTTCTACAGTTTCATCGTTGTCGTCCAGGCGCTGTTCAATAGGTTGATCGACCACATCAAGTACCTGTATGATTTTAGTGTTTCTTTGTCCAGTTGTTCTAATTTTTCTAAAGGCTGCTTTTTGATAATTCTCCGCTGTTCCTTCCTATTTTGTTTCCCAACTGATGTCCGCCGTCACGTTTTGCGCTTCTTCAATACCCCAGCTCGTTCCGCCATGACTGTTGCCTTTTTCTAATTCGGAGTCTTTTCCTTTCCCTTCAAGCGCTTCAATTCGGTCGCGATTATTTTCGTACATTTCGAGCAGTGTTTCATATTTCGTTAGGAGATCGGCGTGTACCTTCATCATGTAGTCGAGTCTCGCGTTGCAGTCTCTACAAGAAGCATCCTCAGTTCCCAGGGAGAAATGCACAGACCCCAGAATGAACATAAATGTTATCAACATTGCATGCGCCTCCATGATGAAACTAATGAATGTGGGGTTGTGTCGAGAAAAGCTGTATAACTGCGTTTTATCTTTTAATCTGTTGTGGGATTTACAAATTAGGACTTAACAGAAATCATAGCATTGTTGGTAAGATTTGTTCACGTTTATCTTATCATAAGGGTGAAACAGTGACATACTTTTACTATTGCATTTTAATATGTCGTTCAAAATATTTTAAAAGCGCAATTAATGTCCCTTAATCTACTGACTTAGCTGTTTAATCGATGCATATACCCATTTTTACATTCCAGGCCGTTGTATTGCGTAGCATGTTTTACATTTGTACGCTATGCTTGAGGAAATTAATTGATTGATTAATTGACTTGATGCTACCTCTAATGTAATTTACATTTCCATTACTCACCTCACCTACATATATGCAGACCTAGCAAAATATCGCCTACTCCTGGGTTGACCGAAGTAGCTGATGAATACTTTACGATTCAATAACTCTGAAATCTACGTTCTAAAGAATGTTTGCCTTCACAGACATTCTAAAAGCAAAACTCTGGTCTACTGAATAAGAGGTTTGATGCATGTGGTGGCCGTTGTCGAGATGACACTGAACTGATTGGAAATGGAGAGGAACACATCTCTCACAGAAATTGTACGGTTGTTTTCGTAAAACTGTTTTTTTAAAGACATTTGTTCACAAGTTCAATCAATAAATCACATAAAAATGAGAAAGAACACATTTGTTTGAATAGATACTGATTTTGAATTAACCTGCGCACGAAGTGCTCGTGTTGAGCTATTGTTGTCAGTCTTTGGCCGGCGTCCGTCGTCGTTTGTCGTCAACTTAGTTCGCTATCGCTCTAGATGTCACAATTTTTATCCAGTCTTGGCGAAAAAAAATCTGAAAAATGATCTTGACAATATCTAAGTCAATTTTCAACAACTTAGTCAATATGTCAAATCTGATAAAAAAATTAACCGCATTAGAAGCCACAAAGGGCTCGGTTCACGAGGGTAGAAATATGCCACATTACAGAATTAAATGAATTTACTTTTATCTTAAAGGGCAATCTATTGAATATATGAAAACAACAGTTTTATAATTAATATCGCTTTATTATGGTTGCTATGGCAACATGATAAAAACGTTTGAATATATGTTACGGTTTATAAAAATCAATTGCAAACGTATATACATGTATAAACATTATACGTCATCACGAAAATTATTAAATTGTAGCTCGTGTTCCTGGGTTCTTTGATCTTTGACAGGCATTGGTGTTCACACAATAAGTATCTTTTCACAGGACTCAATCTGCCTAACTACAATTGAATGCCCATTCAGAATCCACGGAATTTTGCTGTGTGACAGTTTAGACGATCGCAAAGGATTCATCGAAAATTAAGATTTTGCTATTACAAATGTAGTTTACTCTCACTACTTTCAACATATTGGTAGGGCCAAAAATAGTAATAGGTCCGTTTCCGGTCTCCTTGGTGAAAAAAACAGGGTCTGTAGGTAGGGATTTTATTTTTCTTCTTTCGGGATCTAGAATTGAAGGCTCAAAGTGTCTTCTGTTTATTATAATATTCGAATACACGCCGAAGTCAATCAACTGACCGAATCGACGAAACTCCGCCCCCCCCCCCTGGCGTAGTAAATGGAACAGCTGAAAATCACCCCGTGTCACTATCAATCGATGATTTCAGTGGTTTATTGCAGTTTTATGGCTTTTTTTATACCTATCACACTAATCGGGCCCTACGATAAAATCGTGGCCAGTTACTTACGAGATAATAGCCACGGGGTGTAATACTCCTGGAAATTGTGCTTTTCGAGCATTATCAAAACATCGACACGTAAAGCGTTTTAAACAAAGTTAATATTGAAATGTAATATTCAATCCATTATAAATATAATATAAATGTTTTGTTCAATTCCCAAATGAGAATACAAATTTTGTAATCCAAAACACACTTTATAGCTTTAAATAAAAAGTCCACATGTATTTACTTTGCCCCCAAAGCGTGCGAAAACTATGCGGCAATGTACAGCGTCACGCCGTACGCATGTAAAGCGTGCGTGAAATGATTTGTCCCATTTTATTGCTTACCCGACGCTTACGCTAGCAACATCTATTGCACACATGTATTTTCCTGGTAAAAAGCGCGCGAAAATTAGCGTGGGTGTATACACTGTCGAAGGAAAATTTTGTAGCGAAGAGAATGCTGTATCTTTNCCGATTTAAAAGCAATTGAAAAATACTTTACCAAAACGCAAAAGCATGCTTACCAATCAACGTGTTGACTTATTCTAAAGGGCCCGAAATGGCCGATAGAAACTAAAGGATTCAATACCTCGAAATCCACCTATTAAAGACTGTTGCCTTCCGAACATAGACTAAAGTAGCGTTTAAAAACTGTTGGATGATGGCGGAAAAAGGCTTGGAACCCATGGGAAATGCGGTGGAACAAATGTATCTCTTGATTAAGAGACATAACTGAAATTACTCATTCGTTTGAATAAACAAAGCAATCAAATGTATTCACAAGACGAACTCTTACATTCGCATTCCACCAACAGTCTACAAAAGAAGCTATATAATCCGACCTGAAACTACATGAACGTATATTTATAATTATAACTGCATATAATGTATTAAATAATCGTTTTCTGACGCCAAAGCATAAACAAGAAACGTATACTTTCTTCCAACAATTCAAAATATAAAAAATGCGCGAGTACTTTTTTACCTTTTGCAAGTACAAGTAAGTTTTTACCATTGCCTGAATAATGACATTATTGATGAGTAACACATGTCCGTAGTCCGTGCGGTTGTTCTGTACAACATTGTGTACATAAAGCATCCGAAGGCATGCCGCAGTGTGTCCTGTAGTCGAATATATTCATAAGGTGTCTCAGTTAGCATAAAACTTAAACATCTATAGCATGCACTGTTTAAGAAGTGTTCTGGTTATGCAGCTGACTCGTAATACAAAAGTGTAAATAAGTCTTACTCGTACAACAAAAAGCCGGAAAAAGACGTCATATGGAAATCAGCCATACCTATTAGTTCGGCATTGTAACTAAACACATTTTCTAACCAAACCGATTCGCCACGCGCAAGTCGCACTACTGCGTAATTGCCACCCATACTATTTATGTTGCCTACACCACCGACCAGATTGATGCCGTTTTTAACAAGTTTTACATTAACTAGTCCTAGATGTGAATCAATTGCAAATGCAAAGAAATATACCCCTGGAATGTGTGCTGTAAAAACGCCACTGGCAGGGTTATACGCGTCTCCTTCGTTGATAATTAGTCCGTTGCATTTCACGACTTGTCCAGAGTGTAAATTAGCTATCTCGTGATCAAGATATGCACTAAATGCCACGTTTTCTGGTACTTCACCATTTCTCACACTTCTGGCAATAACATCCGACACCACACTTTCATCATCGGCAACTAGCGATTGTTTGACAGAATGAGCGTCAGCATTGAGATTTAGCGTTCTTTGGCGTGTTTCATTATCGACTTCTTGACTGGTTTCTACAGCTAGTTTCGTCTGGTTATCAAACGTGTCTGCGTCTCTTAACCCACTTATGTCGACAGCCACAGTTTGCGTCTCCACAGTACTACTGTCGGCAAAAATGTGTCCTTTGTCGGCGTCCTTTATTCTACCTTCAATGGCTTCGATCCTGTCGCGGTTGTTTTCGAACAATCCGATCAGAGTTTCATATTTCGTGAGAAGATCAGCGTGTGCCTTCATCAAGAAGTCAAGTTTTGCGTTGCAATCCTCACGTGTATTTTCTGCTCCAAGGGAGAAATGAAAGAACGCGAACACCAACACAAGTTTTACCACGATATTACCAGTGTGGGTCTCCATAGCTAAAACTGCAAAATGTGAGCGCATATAGAATAACGAAATATAAATAACGTGTTATCACCTGATAGTTGGAGATCATGATTGTATGTGCTAGATTTCGTGTTTATCTTGAGTCAACAACGTAATCAGTCAGTGACTGTACACTTTACGTTCAAGATCGTCGGTGATACCATCCGTCGGCAATGTCGAAAATCCCGAATCTTGTACACATACCATTGAACACTTTTGCCTTATTGTCATACATCGACATTTTTTTTGCTGCACCACCATACCAACAAAACTACACGCAGATAATTTTTCAAAAAAAAATATTGTTTACATGGGAGACAATCAATATGAACAGGTCTTCTATTTGATGCGGCCTAACTTATGGCGACTGATTTCTGCCATATTATTCTTTTGTGCTGGCGGTTTTGAAGAAGGTCGCCGGACGCCTTCACGAAAAACGATACATTTACCCGCAAGGAGGACAAAAAAGACGCCAATACCAATACGACAANCACACACACACACACACACACACACACACGCATACAAAATGAGTTGAAAAAGAACTGTTTTTACTTATATAAGTGAAATATTTAAAAAAAAACGACTCACGTTTTTGTTTTGTAATTGTGTATAACAAATGGACGATTTTGAGGGTTTTGGGAGGAGGGGGAGCAGCTGGGATGTGGTGGGCACCTAATACCGAGTACCTATGGTAAACACTCGTATTTGTATGGTGGATGATTTATGTCATACCGTTCTGGTGTGTTTGCGGGTTTGAGGAAGGTCACTAAAACGCAGAACGACAATAAGTGCGCCGATAATCCCTGATTAGCTATGCGGACTGCACAGGCTAATCTTGGACGACACCTGACGCAAATGCATTAAACCCCCTTTTCACACAGCGCGGCTCATTTGTAATGGACCATTTCAAGATATCCAACATCGTCGCATGCCCACGTTAGACAAATTCCACTCTCATCAGAGTGTTACGGCATGCAAGGCTTTTATATTATTTTTTATTTTCAGTACACAACATTTTCCATTAGCTGTGTCTTATAAATATATGTCATTTACACCTTTTTATTTCTAAAAATGTATTTTGCGTTGTCACATGTTCATATAATCCATGACTAGTTAAGGAAACCATGACAACGTTCAAATATAAGATTTTTCGCGGGCGTCCGGTGATACGGTTATTCAGAAATGTTCATTAAGATAATCGCCTGAAGTTACATTTTAAGTTTTTGTCTCAACAAACAGTGTCTACATTCAACGGAACCGTTTGAAAATAGAATATGTTGTATCGGTCATATTGAATTTATGTGCTTTTCATCAACTCCCTTGATTTAATCTTCAATCGTCTCAATCATATCTGTTCTAAGATAGTCCAAGAAGACTTCGTATCAAAATTTAAGAGATTCTGCGTATGCTTTCAAGCATTAGAGTGTTGGCGTTGCAGTCTCAGGAACGGTCCATGTCACTGCCCAAGCTTCAGGTACCAAAAATTAAAATGCAATCATTCAATCGGAAATTGTGTTATGATTCGTCGCAACATGTCCGTCTGTGTGTTATGTGTCTTACGTGTATAAAAGCGTTGGCCAATGCGAGTTGACGTGCAGCATTCGCCGTAACACCTTCTAGTTCTTCTGCGAGAAAGCGCGACTTTACATGATTAATGTTTGCGTTTACAATAAAATTGTCTGTAAAATATTTATTTTATTTAGATTTCTTCCAGGCAGTTGCTTTCAATTAAATTCATTTACAACGATTAATTACATGTGGGGAATCGTGGCGTCCGTAACGGATTGGGCGAGAGTGAGAACCTAGCTTTGAAAAATAGTCCCGTCCACCATTAATATTCCTTTTTTTAAGAAAAGAAGAAAGGACTAAAATTAAGTACCAGACCCACCAGCTCCAGTTTCTGATCTTCTTCCAATACCAGCAAACCTGCACTGATGTGTAATGTTAAACAAAATGTTAAAAACGTGACAGCATGTATGTATATGTTATTGGTGTATTTAGACGATGTACTCTGTATAAGTCTCTATAAAGTGTCTTGTCTTGTCTTGTAATATCTGAGTGTGCTACCCGTCCGCTGTGTGCAGGTCGAGCAACACTATAGCTCATCCTTTCGTCATGCTCTAGTTTAACGCTCTTCCCTAAGGATGTTACAGGTGGCGGCATGACTATATCCTCATAGAGATGGCATATGTCATTTAGATGGAAAGAAGAAGGCCTTATACGCTCTGTCCAAGCTGGTGTACATTCAGTTTGTCAAAGCGGGGGCAATAAACAAAATGAGGACTAAAGAAAAAACAACGCTATCTTCAAATGGAGCCTAACACTGGGAACTGAAAGTAGACATAGGCAAGCAACTGCAGTTCCCTGTCATCGTACATGTCAACATCCGCCGAAATATAGTCCTAAGCTCGAAGAAACTCAAAGGGTAAGTGACAATCGAAATAACACTCCCATGGGAAGAACGGTGTGCACAGGTTTATGAGAAGAAACGGTTACAATATGCAGAACTTATTCAAGCATGGTGTGAAGCTGGTTAGTTTGTCAAAAACTGGCAATTTTAGATGGGAGCCCGAGGTTTTCCAGCCACATAATTGTAAATGATGTTGAAAGATTGTAAATTAAATTGTTCGTGCAGAAAAAAAGGCAATTCAAAAAGGCACCGTACATGCAGAGCTCCTGTTGGTTGTGGCTAAAGCGGAGCGACTTGAGCTGGAAACCCACCACTAAAGACTAGTGTACTGGCCAACACTGCTGCTCAACCACTCCGAGCTTATCCTGGGTTTAAAGGGACTTGTTCACAGATTGTGGCATGTTTTGAAATTTGTCATTAAATGCTTTAAATTTATAAATGTAAACATCGGAACTAAAAAGCTCCAGTATAAAACAATAATAAAATTCAAGAAAGAAACAAGTTATCCTCGCCTGGGCTCTAACCACTGACCCTGGAGTAAAAGACTACATTTTAAACCACTCGGCTATCCGTGCTGTCAGCCTGTCACAGGCCATGGTGTATTTTATACTTTTTATGATCAATCCAGGAAGTGTCACAAAATAAAACGATAACAACAGAACTCTCCAAATCATGCAAGCGTTTCGCGTTTGTAACGCTTTATATTTTTCAGATTTTTAAATCGTCAAAAGATGCATATAATGGATTTTTTTAGCGTTGAAAACGGCCAGTATTATTGTTTCCTGGTAAATAACATAACTACAACGAACATTTGCAAATCTGAAACAATTGTTTTCAATTTACCTAACCGTGAACAGGTCCCTTTAAAGGAGCGAAACAAACTGTGACGAATGGCAATCATATGATTATGTTCGTAGGCTACAGTTCATCACTATTGTTAATCAAACGATAAATCTTGAAATACATTTTTATTTAGTGCAGAAGACGTACTTATGATTAATAAAATAGACATCCTGCTACTGCGTTTAACCAAAAACAGCCAACATAACACCCTTAATGAAAAAGAGCCGCATAATAGCTTTTCGCACCTGCAGCCGCAAGGCTTCATGGGATAGTATGTTGCTGTCCGCCATATTGAATTGGACAGAATTTATGAAGGACTCGTATACTCGAAACACAGACGCAAACTGAGCGTCTTATTTCCCATGATTGCTTCTTTTTCCGACAAACAAATAGTACCACGATAACTCTTTAATCATGAGTGCTATTGATAGCAAGAAAAATAAGCGCAGGAAGACTAAAAAAGCGGCTGTCACTAAGGCCGCCTCGGCAGCGAGTCCGAGCAAAATGGACCAACTTCTTGATCCTCCCACTTCAATGCATTCGGAGTTAAACATTGAGGTATTCACATGTTTTAATTATAATAATTGTGTGTACTTCAATTCTTAATACTGAATACCCAGGTATTATGATCTATGGACAAAACGTACATGCAGCTTGGACTGAGTCCAGTCAAAGTCGGTTGTTCTTACGTTTGTTGATAAAAATACTGAACACAAATCAAAGGCTGTTACAATTAAAACAAATTTCAGTTCTGAATTGTATTTCTTAATTTTTTGGAGTTCTGCTCTTGTTCTGTATGCTCACATGCTCTTGAAGCGTTCAAGGAAAAAATGGCACCGATATAAGCCACAATGAAATTGTAAATGGTAAAAAAAAAATATTTTAACTGCGCCACACCGCTATATTTTACCATTTTTCTTGTACAACAATTCCCCATGGAAGAAGCAGATTAAGTGTCAGATGTTATTAACCGGGCGCTTCATTGTTGATATAAATCATCATAAAACTGTCTCCTTGGATAATATGTCAGTTCTTCATGAATGCTTTGAACTTTTTATGAATACATACATACAGCTCAAAGTTCTTGCTGGTTTAGACAAAAACCGCGTAAAAAATATGGCCCATGTATGTCTAGAAAATTAAGTTCATTCAACCTGTTACATTGCAACACAATACCTGATCAAAATCAACATCGAATTGCGTGACTTTTGTGGACAAATACTTAAAACAAAAACTTGATAAAACCGTTTTTGAACGGAAAGCAGGAAGTTTGAATTGACGATTATAGCAAAGGAAATGCAAAAAGTTACGATGCTCTGATTTTTTTCAACCCAAGTATCTGATGTTCTGGTCTGTGAAAGTTGAATAAGGGCTCATTCTTAAATGACAGTGATTTCGTTGCTTAAGGTATATTGGGGCAAGGTGTTAACACTGCATGCAATACATAATTACATTGTTGCAGTTTTCCCTATGGGTTAAATATTTGGGTTAAATAAATTGACATAATTTCAAATTCAGAATATCTCAGGGTTTTCCATTGCATAAATGAAGACATTTTCTTGAACCGTAAATGTGTGGACGTCAGGTGTAAATTACACCCAAAATCAACAGATATGTCCATTTTACAAATGGTGGAAGTCCCTAGGATGTCCAATAATCCTCATGTATGCTGTTATCTAAGACACCACTGGGGTCTGACGACGTCAAACCGCAGTCCGTTTCTCTACGACGTCCGGTATATGTTTAACTACGAAACATTGTGTCAATACACTACTAAATCAGGCGAGTTTCATCTTTTCTGGTATTTATGGATTAGAGAACGGATAATCCAGTAATGGTACAGTACACTCCACGCGTTTTCCCCAATTTCCCTCGCTACTCCGCGGGCAGTGACCTGGAGGGAGATTAAGAAAATCCCGCGATACGCGGCGTTTGCATGATTTTGGACGCGGTGGTTAACGATCGGCAAAATTGATAAGCCGACGCCGCAGCCCTCTGCGTTGGCAACGCGGGGGAAACTCCGCGTTTAACGAGATAACGATCAATTTAACTTTGTTTGACTTCCTGATTTTCAAATAAAATTACATTTATTACAAGTACATACATGTAGTATAATATATACAATTAAAAAAAAACCCAAGATAGATCGATCCCGACGTGGTTGTAGAAGTAGTTGTTGTTGTATAGAAAACTCGTTGATTTACGACAAACAAAGCGTCTTTTAACTTATACTTACCAATTAATATAATCACAGTTTGCAACATTGTTTTTATTTTGATAATTTAATCCAAAGTTTTCATGTTAGCAGGTGTTTTTTCTATACTGAACATGTAGACAAATGACCGAGGACCTTATTAAAAATCTCGCAAAAATTCGCAATATGTGTGAATTGACAGTTTGACATCATCAAAGAAAAACCGCTTCCTGTCTGAAGGCATGAAAAACGCACTGTTCTCGCCGACAAAATTGGCTTCCTTTGTTTGGCAATCAACACGCTAAACCAATCGGGTGTTTATAACTCAATAGCAACCGTCGAAATATGTTACTGCACGTGCTTAGCTCCGCCTTTCGAATCTTTTACAGGGAACAAAGGGTGGAGTTTAACAGTTAATTGAACACGTGTTTTACGAAAGTTGAGTCCTGAATGGCCGTAATTACTGGGTCTAAGCTTTGACACGACAAATAAATCTATCTCGGATTTTCCGACAAAGGCCGATTTCCCAACTTTTTGTACAGTTACTAATAATGGCGTCCGCGTGTTTACGAAATTCGAAACACATTCA
>VMBQ01001874.1:21281-77714 GCA_007657795.1 Dreissena rostriformis | reverse complement strand
TGAGGACTCAAACCCTATTGAAAATGGGTTACATCAGACCGTCTGTCCGTCCGTCTGTGCGTGAGTTAGACATTTTGTTGTTTACGCGATAAACTCCACAGTTTTCATCCGATTCTTTTCAAACTTGTTCAGTGTCTTTATATTAATGAGGACTCGAACCCTATTGAAAATGGGTTACATCAGACTGTCCGTCCGTGCGTGCGTGCGTTAGACTTTTCCTTGTTTGCGCGATAAACTCAACAGTTTTCATCTGATTCTTTTCAAACTTGTTCAGTGTCTTTATATTTATGAGGACTCAAGGCCTATTGAAAATGGGTTACATCAGACCGTCCGTGCGTGCGTTAGACTTTTCCTTGTTTACGCGATAAACTCCACAGTTTTCATCCGATTGTTTTCAAACTTGTTCAGTGTCTTTATATTAATGAGGACTCGAACCCTATTGAAAATGGGTTACATTGGACCGTCCGTCCGTGCGTGCGTCAGTGCGTGCGTTAGACTTTTTCTTGTTTACATGTACGTGATAAACTCCACAGTTTTCATCCGATTCTTTTCAAACTTGTTCAGTGTCTTTATATTAATGAGGACTCGAACCCTATTGAAAATGGGTTACATCAGAGTAAAAAGTCCAGAATTATTTCCCCTTGAATTTGTATTTGTCCGAGGCATTTAAGTAGGTTGTTTAGTTGGTTGCAATTATTAATTAAAAAATTAAATAAAATATAAGCCATCTGATAATTCATTTTGCAAGGATGAAAGGATTTGTGTTTTCAGTATTCCCTTTCATGTTGACTTTCCATTTCATTGACATTCCAGCCAGTAGAGCGATTCAGGCCCTCATGGGTCTCTTGTTAATTATATAAACAATGTTAACTTGAATAACAAATGCTGTTTGAAAATATGCAACAGGGATAATATGACTGCGCAGCGCGTTGATGTGCCCTTTTGACATTTGAGTATCCTGCCCTTTTCAGATCCTAGCCAGAGCACAGCTAATGTTCCTTTGAGTACTATGAGTGTGTACCGCACAAATAACATCTGTGATAATGGTTCTACAAGTACAGCAGCTATTTACTCAATTATTCTATTTAGATATTTAAACAAATTTTCATGTTGACATTTTTACATTGACAGTGAGCCCTGTTTATTTCTATGGGAAACTGTGTTAAATATTAATAAGTGATCACCAATTATGGAGACAACAGGCAGACAGACAGAATAGTTTATTTAAGTCTCACTTTTGCCCATAAAAATTCAGTAAAGCAGTACAAAATCATTATATACATGTATATGTACAAACCACTCTAAAAGAGTTACGAGAGGCAACATGTACATGCAGTATGCTAGCCTAGTGTTATTCATAATGTATAAATAGTGGTAGTCATATGGGCAATGTGTCACGCAATAAGTGATCCCGAGTGTCTATACTTTGTGGTACATTCAGGCCATTCCATATTTCATTGATCAGTCGTGCTGTAATAACAGTTTAACAAGTGTAAACTGCACCAGCGAATGTAATTAATAATTATAATGACATGTCACCTTTGATGCACTGGTAAATTAATTGTACATGTATATCAGACTAACTTGGTCACGATAGGTGTATTTATTATTAACCAGGTTTTCCGAAGGAAAAAACTGGTTATTAGATTGGCGAATGCGGGCGGGCTGGCTGGTGGGCAGGCGGAACAAGCTTGTCCGCTCTCTAATTCAAATAGTTTTCATCCGATCTTTACGAAACTTGGTCAGAAGTTGTATCTAGACAATATCTAGGTCAAGTTTGAATATGGGTCATGCCGGGTTAAAAACAAGGTCACGGGGTCACTTAGTGTGTTTTAAACATTGAGCATGTTGTCCGCTCTCTAATTCAAATAGTTTTCATCGGATCTTTACGAAACTTTGTCAGAAGTTGTATCTAGACAATATCTAGGTCAAGGTCGAATATGGGTCATGCCAGGTCAGAAACTAGGTCATGGGGTCGAAAAACAGATTGATTTTGAAACAAGGAGGGTAATTGTGATGAACAATTGGTGGCACTGCACATTTTGAGTTGCCGTTGTCTCCCTTTATCAGACTTTTTTTTTTATTGAAAACCTGGTTTTGTGACAATTTTGTCCCTTGTTCATTATAGACATTTAATTGGATGTATTGTTCATGAAAATACATGGTGGAGTGAATGTTATTTAAAAAGTATCTAGATTTTTACAGTGTTTAGAATATACAATGCACTTAGTAAAGGTTGGAATGTCAGGAAGATGGGGTCCAGTATCTCATTTCGAATATAAAATGTCAGAAATTGCACCTGAATGCTTATGAACTATTGCCATACTATTAAAAGTATTTAATTTAAACCCATTACCATTTTGTACTCATAATTTTTTACTTGGGGGAAATTTTGCAATATTTAAGAATCAATACTACTGTAGTAAATTCAGAGCTGAACAGATATATATTTAGTATTCATGTATTACCATTTGGTGGTTCTGTTAATTAACCCACTGTGGTACATATGTTAGGCACATGGCATGCAGGCATTGTATGTATTAATGTGGCAACTTGCCATCTCATGATTCCAGGAATTGTTTCTAAAATGTCTGCCTGAAGTATCAATGATGCAGTTTACACTGTATGAGGGTTTGAATTAAATTGCTCTTGGTAATCATCTGTCTGTTACTGAGTAATTCATTTGAAGTTGGGCAATTGGCCTGAAAATTCCTTAATTGAGAACAGTGATCAATAATCGATTGGGGGTTTCCAATGAATGTATTTGCTAAGCCTATATAATGATTTTAAGTCAAAATAAATGTATAAATGCACAGAATGCTAACCAGTATAATTAATAATGGTCAAATAAGGATGTCATTCATAAAATATTTTACGCTAGCAGAAGTGGTGCATGTTCTACATGTACTAAAGGTACCTACTGTCATTGAGGCCAACTACTTCTGGTACTTATATTATATACATGTCCAAATATTTCTTAAAATGCCACAGTACAGTAATTAAAATAATATTTAGCGGACCACAAAAGTTCAGGTTCATACATGCTGGAAACGCGTGTACTTAAACAAATTTTTCTCGGTATCAGTACTGCCTTCAAGGTCTGTTAACACTGCAAAATCCAATGAGCCATGCTTTTGGAAAACATGGCTTAATGCATGATCACACAAGCTAATCTGGTACAAAACTTTCCGACTAAACTGGATTTTTGCTAAGAAGAGACCTCATTCAAAAATAAATAAATACATAAAAGCAGAAAGTGTCGTCCCTGAATAGCCTGTGCAGACTGCAGAGGCTAATCTGGGATGACATGTTTCGCACATGCATTAAGCCCGGTTTTCCCAGAGCGGGGCTCAAATGTATTTGTCATGCTTATACCAGTTTACATAAGAAACACTGTAAATTTGGACCCCCACTTAATGTCCTGTTATTCTGTTTTTTCAGATGATGAGGAAGCTGGAAAAGCTGATGGACGCTGATGATGAGACGGCTCTTAAGATGCTGTCTCTGTCACGGGGCACCAACCCCTTCCTGGACCGGGAACGCTGCCTGCTCTGTAATTGTGAACGGGAGGACCCTCCAGTGGCCGAGGCAATTAGAGCTGGTACGGAGTATTTGTTTGTGCGTGTGTGTGTGTGTGTGAGTGTTCCAAGGTTTAAAGTCATTCTGTGCCCAAGGCTGCGTTTCCTATGGACTGCTAGCTGGTAGGGAGCTTATAGATTGTTTTATACTGACGTTTACTGGATGCAGTTAAAATCTTAAACTTTCGCCATTTATTTGACTTGCAAATTATTTGGGTTTTCAGTTGAACTTCTAAAAAAAAAAGAAAAAAGACCCGCGAGCAAATAGCATTCTTAGTTTCTGTTATGAAAGTAATGATTTATGAACATCCATGCATTATAAGTTTGACAAAATTAATCTGTTTATTGTTTTTTGTGGTAACAAATCTTTGTAAGTCATTTTTATTCATGGTTTGAGTACATGACTTTAACATTTTACTAAACAATGAACATACTTTAAATTGTGTATATTCAAATATATCCTAAAAATAATAAATCTTTACACCATCCTTATTATTTTGTTCTACATTTATGTCCTTGTAACAGTAGACATGTATTGCGCAATAACCCAACAGTCTTGTACTGGTCTCGTGAGGCCGGCTCATGAAGTATGTATGAACTCACTGACTGTTGGTGTCTCATGAGGCCAGCTCATGAAGTATGTATGAACTCACTGACTGTTGGTGTTTCAGAGTCCACACTGAAGCAGACCAGCCCCATGACTCAGGTAAGACAACTCTTATTGATTATTGTGTATTGAGCCAATAATATTGCTGTTTGACTCATGCTCTGTTTTCGCGACTCGCAAGTCTATTTTTGATACATTGGTTAGAGCACTTCTGATTATTTTTACAGATGTTCTAAGATTATTTTTAACATTTCATAATATAATCTTGTACAGCAGAATTAATCAGTTGTTCTTAATATCCAATATTTGGATGGTATTATAATTGTAAATTCTTAAAGTCAAGTGACATCTCCTTCAACTTCCTTATAGTAAAGAAATTATCATTTGGACTTGTATTGTTTACCAAGAAAATTGCATCAGTGATCACCAGTTTGTTCTGTGAAAATGCAGTGTACAAATTTATGTTAATATGCAAGATATTGATTCAAATTACACTTCAACACCGTTATTTCGAACACCGATAATCCGAAGTCATCGTTATTTCGAAATATTTTTCGGGTCCCGATTTTGGTTCTTCTTTGTTTAATGTAAAATTTCATTGTTAATCCGAACTTCGTTAAACCGAAGAAATCGTTAATTCAAGGTGATTCTGTCGGTCCCAACACTATAATTCGCACCTAATTACCAGTCTTTAATCCGAAGTCAAAACTGCAAAACACTATAATTCGCACCTTAGTATCAGTCTTTAATCCGAAGTCAAAACTGCAAAACACTGAGCGTAATTTCACACCTTTGTCGTCTTCGCGTGGCTGTTAGAAGCTGATAATTACACCTTTGTTATCTGCGCGTAGCGTGTTAGTTTTGCATTGTTTAGTAACAAACAAACGTGTCACGTTAGGTCTGAGTAAATGTGTCCTTGACAAATTCGAGAAATATGTTACACGCGTCCAGTTTAGTGCTGCTAACGCCGGTGTTCAGAGAGACATCGCGTCTTATTTAAAAAAAAAAAAATTCATTTCCGAAAATGTATTCATATGTATTTACATGTATGATAATTTATATGTTCTGATAATTTGTGCTATTCATTATATTTTATATGTTCTGTAATAAGAGAAAAATAAAAAGAAGAAAAAGAATCGTTTTATTCCTCTGTTTGTTACAATTAGAAATCTATTGCTATCTGACTAGTTTACGTTTTTAAGTAAAACAATTATTAATAGTAGACTGTAACCGAACCAAGTAAATTCCACAACGTTTTGTGTTTACAGAATCAAAGAAGTCTTCTGTCAAATGTTTATTTCGAATTATCGTTAATCCGAATTGTTTTAAACGGTCCCGACGACTTCGAAATAACGGTGTTGAAGTGTATAACTCATTACATAACCATTATTGTGCTGTCTTTATTTCATGACTGTATTGCCATGAGTGTAATGTTTAAGATGTTGTATTGCACATGGTTTATTCATGCACAAGTTTGCCTTGATGTCATGTCTCCAGTTAAATGTAAATTGATCAATCTGGACAGTATGCATAATTTCCTGTTTTGATGTAAACATTGTACATGTACAAAGAATTTTTCTCTAGGGTTTAAATGTAGGTCGATCTATCATACACGCAAAGTATTTGTCTATCACTAGGGCTTAAGTTTTAAATGTATGTCAATCCCCAGTACATTTGAATCTTTGTTTATCACTAGGATTTAAATGTAGGTCAATCCTCAGTACATTTGAATCTTTGTTTATCACTAGGATTTAAATGTAGGTCAATCCCCAGCACACAAAAGAATTTGTCTGTCACGTGAGGATTACATGTACATGTAGGTCAAGCATCAGTATTTGTGTATGGCAGGGTTCCTGTCTACAGTTCCCTCCGTTGTGGGTGTGCCCGGTCTGTCGGAAGGCTGCTGACCAGGAGATGGACAAGAAACAAGTGCCAATATTTGTAAGCTCTCACCATTTGATGCAGTATACACCATCGATTAATATCCTACCCCTTGAGACCACATAATCATCAAAAGTTTGTTAACCAGGCTCCGTTTTTGAAATAATCTTAAGCTTTTCAAACAGAGCTACATGAAGCTTAAGCACACTTTTTTGTATTGCCAAAAAAAATGTGCAATAATTTATTTTTAAATATTACAAGTACTAATTGAAAATTATAACTAAAATTGACAGCATAAATACGTGTATTAATTTGAACAACACATTCAACTTTCAAATACTATGTCCAGGAGAGGGTGTTTTTCCACCTACAGTTGAAATATTGGTAGGGCATATGTTCCAGAGGGCAAGTGTCTGGCTGACGATAATTTACTGATTTAAAATCTAGTCCCCTAATTTTTGTCAAAGTCACTGTTAACAATAATTAAATGCTTTGGATCGTACATAGCTGACTTTATACAGTTTTTCAGCCGTGTACATGTTGTTTTTGACCAAAGGTATTACTTATTGGATTGATCCTGAAATGATTGATTTTTTGACACTGTACTTTACACTTGTGTATTTTGCATTTGGCTAAAAAGCAATTGAATGCTTAAGAGCTAATAAAGGTTGTTGTTGTTGTTGTATTTAGAATATTAATTTCAAAATAAAACTTAGTTGCTTATGTATGTGAAATAACGTGGGAATCAGAGGAGATTACATTTTAAAAGTTCTAAACTGTGTATTGCCAAAACTTTGTTTTGGTTTTCAATTGGGTTATTATGCCCCTGAAGGATGGCATATAGTTTTTGAACTGTCCGTCAGTCTGTCCGTCTGAAAACTTAATCATAGGTCATAACTTTTGCAATATTGAAGATAGCAACTTGATCTTTGGCATGCATGTGTATGTCATGAAGCAGCACATTTTAAGTGGTGAAAGGTCAAGGTCATCCTTCAAGGTCAAAGGTCAAATATATAGCTTCAAAGCGACGCAGAAGGGGGCATTGTGTTTCTGACAAACACATCTCTTGTATATATATATATGTATATATATATGTATAAATTCAGGATCCAGAAGCAGATGCCTTCCTACCAGACATCAGTATCAAGTCCGGCTCAGAACCAACCACCCCTAATGGCAGTATTTGTAACTGTGAAGCCTGCACTGAGCGAAGGTACATGTTAGTATTCACAATTTTATGGGTAGGAATGTTTGCAGCCGCCTCTGCATTAATCTTTATTCAGCTTTGAAGTTACGCAGACGTGTAAGCTCACCTGAGCACAAAGTTCTAAAGGTGAGCTATTGTTATCACCCTATGTTCGACATCGTGTTCAGTGCAGTTTGCGATGTTCATTGTCAACTTTAAGTCGTTACCACTGTAGAGGCCACAATGAGTATCCAATCTTGATGAAACTTGGACACAATGTTTATCTGGACAATATCTAGGCTGAGTTAGAATCTGGGTCATGTGCGTCCAAAAACTGGTCAAATCTTAGATAATCTTGTTACAACTCCAGAGGCCACATTTATGACTCAATCTTGATGAAACTTGGTCAGAATGTCGATCTTGACAATATCTAGGCCAATTTTATATCTGTGTCATGTGCATCTGAAAATTAGGTCATCAGATCATATCTTATTTTGTGTTTCAGTAGCGCGGAATTGCACAATTATTGAAATAACGTTAATAACTAAAACATTTAAAACCTGGCTTTGTGGCATTGTGACTTTTCTTGATAAATTGTAACTCTGAACAATCAACATTTTATGATCATCAGCATAGCTAATTGCACCAAGGTATTTCACAGTTCAGTTGTTTGAAGGATGTTATTCATTAAGGCTTAACAGAAATAAGGACACATTAGTAGAGAGACTCGTGTAATAATGTATTAAAAAAACATGCCTTAAATTTGTGTCATATAAATAGAAGGAAGAGCTGCGCTTGACAGCATTTTAAATTATCTAGAACAGGAGGCGGTTAAAGCACCCTGCTATTTTGACCAAAAAATAAAACACCCAGCTATTTTTGAAAGCTGTCCTAAAAATACATTTTTGATTCCCTTCCTACGATTAAAACCCCTGCTACTCATCAGCTGAGCACCTCTGCTGTTTTGCTAAGTCTATGTTAAACCCTACGGGTTGTCCTGTTTTGTGCACCTCTGATAGTTTGCTGTGTCTTTGCAGCCGTTACACCCTTGGTGGTGTCCTGTGTTTTCAGAATGATAGAGACGGAGCATGAGCAGGAGACGGCTGAGTTGCAGCAGTGCTGGACCGAGCTGAGGAAGATAGTGAGACGCCTCTACAGCACGCGGGACGACTCCGCCAAGACTGAGGACTTCAACATCAATGACGTGCCCATCACAGACCTCGTCCATAAGTATGTTACACGGATTTTTGTCTTTATTCAGAAACCAGGGCTTTTTCCCCCATCTTTGTGAAGCAGCCTTTGCCCCCTCATTTTGTGAAAAAAATTAGTTGCAAACTTTTTAACATTGTCAAAATTGAGTCCCGAACTGTTCAAAATTGTGATAGAATTAGTTGTGAATTTTTTTAATTTTGAAAATTTGATTCGCTAACTTCTTTAAATTGTGAAAATTTGAGTTGCAAACTTTTCAAATATGTGAAAAAAGGCCATTCTGTAAGAAAGAACAAAAGCCCTGGAAACACTCACTCATCAGTTTGGATACCTTTTCTGTTTGGGAGGATCAATCTCAAAAACTTTTTGTTGTTGAATTTATAGCAATTATTGGGTCATTTTCCCAATGGCACTTGCATGGGAATGGGGAAATGGGAGATGTACAGTGTGGAAATAATAATCATTTAGCTGATTTGTTTTGTGTTTATGTATAAATTTACTGTGTCACGGATAAATGTCATGTTCCTTAAATGGCGAATTGAGCACCAAGAACTTACAATACAGTCAATAATGGTTGATGTGTGTGGAAGACACCAGTCTACATTTATTTTCCAGGCTATGCAGTCGTGATCCCCATCAGTTGTTTCTGCGCCTGGAATCACAGGTGCGTGAGTTTGTGATAGAAGTCAAGGTGAAATTGCTGAAACAACTCAGTACAGGCTTCAAAACTCCACCCCAGGCCAAGAAGTTTATCTCCTTGATGTTGGATGAGTACACGCATCTATGCAGGGTGGCCAGGAAAATGTCTGGTCTTCTCAAAGAACTGGTAGGTTAACTGTGAGATTGTGCATTTAACATTGGAGCCTCATTCTGTGAAAAGAGGGTTTAATGCATGTGCGTAAAGCGTCGTACCAGATTAGCCTGTGACGTCCGCACAGGCTATTCAGGGACGACACTTTATGCCTAAACTGGATATTCCTCGAGAAGAGTCTTCCTTTAAACGAAAAATACAATAAAAGCGGAAAGTGTCGTATTTTACCTACATGCATTTTATGTACTGCACAATGTAGGTCATTTACTACCAATTTAAAACTAAAATTTGTAATGCCTTACTTGCACAAGTACACAATTTTTTTTTTACCAAAAGAAACAAGAACAATTTGAAAACATGTATACTTTACTCATGTGGACAGTAATATTTCTGGTCTTTTTTGTAGAGTAGAAGTTGGACCCCTGTGCATGTGATATTAATTTGATAATTTTTTTTTTAAATCTGATTACAGCAAAATCATCTGAAGCGTTTCAAAGTGACTTGGGACCTACACAACAAGTTCATGTTCCAGTCAGTGGTGTTTGCAGAACAATCAGTAAAGAACAGTCTCAATTTGCTCATTCAACAGCTTAGGTACGTTGCAATTTTTTGTTGTCTTTTTGTTGTGGTTCTTAGCAGACTGTTGTTGCTATTTCACTTTCTTATTCGGGTTCCTGTTTATGCCCCCGACATCTAGATGACTGATCCCTTTCAATCCATAATACCTTACCTCTATTAGAACTTGACTTGATTTGGAAATTGAAATGGGCTTTCTCGATACACTAAATTTCATATGTATGTGTAGCAGCAAAACCATTTGCTACGACAATGAAATCCACCCTATATCATCAGATTATACTTTGACCTTGACTAACCAAATTTTTGACTTGGGATGTGTGTTTATCAAATAGGATTCTTGTTTAAAGTACCATGATTACATGGTACCATAAGAAAGTATATAAAAGGCTGATTATCTCTTTCTGACATTCCTTTAAGGGACAATTTGTCATTTCTGAACAAGTACCTCAGGCATAAACAGCTTTTACCTGTGATTCTGTGCTAGTGTATATACACAAATATGTGCCTCATTCTGGGAAAACTGGGCTTAAGGCATGTGCGTAAAGTGTTGTCCCAGATTAGCCTGTGTACTTTCTGCTATTATGGAATTTTTTGTTGAAAAAAAAAGGCTCGTCTATGTGAAAATCCAGTTAAGGCGGAAAGTGCGGACTGCACAGGCTAATCTGTGACGACACTTAACGCGCATGCATTAGGCCCAGTTTTCACAGAACAAGGCTTATATTTTCTCCTAACAGTAGTATGGTTTCCTGCCACAGGGTTGGTGTTGATGCCAAGGAGACCTACCACGATGACTCGTATCCCAACCTCCTGCACCGCTTCCTCAAGTTCGAGGATGAAATGTCTGTGATTAACGTTGTGTGGCGTGACTGCCATCAACTCATAGAAACCTATAACGAGGAACAGGTACAACATCACCAGGGCTTTTTTCTTATTTTTTGGGGGGGAAAATTATCGGCAAAACTGAAAAAGGGGAAGACATTTCCCAAAGTTAGCTTGAACATTGTGGAAAATTGCATCATTTTTAGCTCGGCTGTTTTCGAAGAAAACCCGAGGTATTGTCATAGCCTGCTTGTCCGCCGTTGGCAAACCTTAACATTTGCTCTAAAATCAAAGTGCTTCCACTTACAACTTTGAAACTTCATTTGTAGATGCACCTTGATGAGTTCTACACGCCACACCCATTTTTGGGTCACTAGGTCAAAGGTAAAGGTCACTGTGACCTCTAATTTATTCAAAACTGCACCCACAGCTGAGCGTTGGCACCCTCTATGCGGTGCTCTTGTTAAGAAATTCTCTTACAGAAAAGGGTCCTTTATAAGGCCCTTGCTAAAGAGTAAAAAAAACGCCCAGATCTTCTTACATTCACTTGCAGATCCATTAATGAATGGCTTTAATGTTAGACAATCTAGTTTTGGGTGAAAAAATCTTTACTGTACAAAAAATGAATACATGACCTAATACATTTTGATGGAAACATGAAGACTATAATTAAAAAATTGAAACATTTTGTAATAGAAATGTTATCCTGAAAAGTATTTGTGTCACATTGTTAACTTTATTCAGGATGTTTCATAGTTTGTAATCTTGACACTACATTTTATTAACCAGGATTGATGAATGTCGGCGGGCGGGCGGAACAATGCTTGCCCGGGCCATAACTATGTTGTGAGATTTTAAAATCATTTGGCAAATTCGTTCACCATCATTGGACTGTGTGTCGCGCGAGAGAAGTACGTTGATATATTTCCAAGGTCAACGTCACACTTTGAGTTCAAAGGTCAAAAATGGCCATAAATGAGCTTGCCCGGGCCATTACTATGTCGTTCATTGTGAGATTTTAAAATCATTTGGCACATTTGTCCACCATCATTGGACGGTGTGTCATGCGAAAGAATTACGTCGATATCTGCAACGTCAAGGTCACGCTTTGAGAAAATAGATTGAATTTGACACAAGGGGGCTAACTAGGAACAATCAGTAACAATGAACATTTTGAGTTGTCTCCCTTTATCAGACTTTTTTTTTTTCAAATTGAAAACCTGGTTTTGTGACAATTTTGTCCCTTGTAATACTATTTTGTTTCTAAAGCAACAGTAACTAGACATGATCATACTAATTGCTATACATGTATTTACCCTGCACATATTGTTTGCTTTTCAGTCGGCGCTGAAGTTGAAGCAGAAGATGCTGAGAGAGGACTGGGAGTTCTTCAAGTCACAGAGGAAACTCCTGGAGCAGTCTGTATCCAAGAACCCAAAGGCCTCCCTCTCTCACACGTATGCACAGATATTAGTCCTGTATTCAGTTCTATTGTTTAGTGATCACAAGGGAAATGAATCATTTCCCTATGCCAATTATAGTTGTCTATGTTTTCCAATTGTGAAGGAAAAAAGTGCTGATGTTAAATTTTATTAATCCGTAAGGATAGTGGATTATTGCTAGAATAAATCTTTGAGATGTAAGACTTAACTATACAAAAGTTCCCAATAATGGATGAGTTCCAGAACTAACTTTCACTGGAATGAAAGGAAGATTGGAGATACAAATTGAACATTTAGTGACCATGCCGATGACTGTGTTTGTACAATTACCAGTATGTGTGCTGTTTACAGCCTGGAGGCCCAGTTTACGGAGACCATGAGGTTGATGCTGCAGGGAAACAAGCCTTCACAAGACGAGCTCACCTGCCCCAGGTGTAATAGGAAACGGTATGATCAGCAACCATGCAGTTGTCTTCACTGAACCCTTTACCACTGAGAAAAGAACTTTGAGGCATTTGAAGTCCCTTAGAAAATCAAATTAAATTTTAGTCCTTTCTTAACAGATTCAAGTTTTAAAGGCTTCATTTCCAACCCTTAGATACTGATGAACAGCAAACAGCATGAAACCTGAACAGGCTGCCAGGGGTGTGATTTTTCCACGGATCTGCAGATTTCCGCGGATCGGGTTGTCTCGGAGGTCATTTCTTAGATTCGCGTAAATTCGTAAAAAACAAATGTGGGGGGGGGGGTACGTCCGATTCTGCGGACGTCTTTTACAAGCGGCCCGAAATATCCGCGGCTCGCGAAATCACTCCGCATAGTACACTGGTAGATTCTGCCTAAGCAATTTGAAACGAGCGATGTCATTGGCTGTTGTTTTCCAATCTACCAATTAAAATCGTTCTTTTTAAATGCGTTCGGTATTTCTTTTCTGATTTGTTTGCAAATGGCGCAGTTGCAAAGCGAAAATTAANTTTTGCAATATTGAAGATAGCAACTTGATATTTGGCATGCATGTGTATCTCATGGAGCTGCACATTTTGAGTGGTGAAAGGTCAAGGTCATCCTTCAAGGTCAGAGGTCAAATATATGTGGCCCAAATCGCTTATTTTATGAAAACTTTTGCAATATTGAAGATAGCAACTTGATATTTGGCATGCATGTGTATCTCATGGAGCTGCACATTTTGAGTGGTGAAAGGTCAAGGTCATCCTTCTAGGTCAAATATATGGGTCAAAATTGCTCATGTAATGTAACTTCTGCAATATTGAAGCTAGCAATTTTATATTTGACATGCATCTGTATCTCATGGAGCTGCACATTTTCAGTGGTGAAGGGTCAAGGTCAAGTTCATCCTTCAAGGTCAAACGTCATATAGGTGGACATAGTGTTTCACAAACACATCTTGTTCACTATGCTGCTGATCAGAAAAGTGTTAATGTTAAAAAAACACACACAAAAACTTGTATATTCAAAGAGATTTAAAGGATTGGATTGCATTTATGTATTAACATATTTAAATTTATTGTCTTCACTTAATAATACATTTAGATTAAATTTGAATGTTTTCTTTTATCCTTGCGTCCATCAACCATTTTGGTTGTATATCCGCGCAGCACAATCTCTCAATATGTGTACAGGTGCCCATGTGACGAGTGCACGATAACGCACATGATAACATGTGGCATCATCAACCCGGAGGTTCTGGATAGTGCCAACGCGCCCAACCCTCTCACCTCCCACCATAATGCAAACTTCATGCACGACCCGAACCGTTACCGTATCGACGTGAGCCCGCCCTCCATGTCCAGTACAACCTCCAGCAGCGGGTCCTCCAGTCCGGTCATCCTAGAACCAGATCAGCTGAACAGGCCATTTCGGGAGACAGACAACCAGTAAGCTTACTTTTGTATATTTTATCAGTCGTCAATCTTATGGTTGATGATTTTGAGCATTTCCTGTAGAAATCTTTATTGATACTACTGATGAAGGCTATGGCAATGGCTATGGTTATGGCCGAAACATGTTTAGTATTCAAGAAATTAATGTAAACAAAAGGAATTTGTTTGTACTTTTTAGCTCCACTGGCCAGAGGCCAGCGGGGCTTATGTCATGGTCCTGTGTCCGNTAGTTATGGTATATATTCCGATAAAAAAAAAAAATTAAAAAGAGCAATGAACATCGTTGCAGTAGTGTTTTCTGAAGCCATGCTGACTTTTACTTTCAGGAATGAAGACGAGATACAGGAGGAAATAGAAGAAAACCATTCGTTCGATGATGACGAAGATGATGATGAAGATGATGATGACGATGATGATGAAGACAACGGGGATGAAGGAGATGGGGATGATGAGGCTGATAACGAGCAGATCTCGGCACCGAAACTCGAGTCATTCCACTTACCTGCTATACCTGCGCTCAAGGTGAATAAAGTAGGCATCTTTACACTTCATCATGTCTTAATCATTGTTAGGCCCTTTGTTGAATGTCCATTTAATCTGATATTTTTGTCAACTTTAGAGTGTTCTAAATTGATTTAAATTAACTTTTTTTTAATAATCAACTTCAATATTTTTGGGAAATATAAAATATACATTACACCTATAAGTCAGGTTGTTACCATGGAATATCAACTTCTTTAAGCCAGCCAGGCATCTCTGTAGCCAACCTGTAACCATGGTAACCATGCTTGTTACAGGACATGATGATGCCCTCACTGGACGGGGTGGGTGAGGAGACGCTGAGGCGTGCCCTGCTGGGCAAGATAGAGTCCTGCAACTGTGATCACTGTGTTGCACAGGCAAAACTGGAACAGGTACGGAATAGGAGCAACTAGGGGATCAATGGGATTGATTTGTTGAAAATGGCCTGCCTGCAGAGTTATGCTCTGTTTTTGGAAGATTAGATTCGAAACGCAATTAACATGACATAGAGCTAGGAGCTTTTTGAATGAGATTTGTTTTGTTTGTTTTATATTTACTGCAAAGTTATTAGTTCAATAGTCATTTAGCTTTTGGAACATGATTTCATACAAATAAGTTGGTGATGGTATTTATGCTAAGCTGCTTAATTGAAAATTGATCATGATTTGGCGCATTTACTTATTTTGATCTGTAAAGTTTATAGTCAAATCTATTCTTCCCTTAATTTCAGCGTACCTGTTTATGGAATATTATGGTTTCATATGCTTTCTTACTTTGATCGGTTAGGTGTTGATTCAATTATGCTTTTCCCTCAATTGCATAGTACCTGTTTTGGAATCTTATTGCTTCGTAAGCCTTCCTTTGTATTGCTGTATTTTGTGTTGTGTGTTGGCAGTTGAAGCCTGAGGAGAACCAGTGTCAGTGCCATGTGTGCCTGCAGCAGCAGGGCAAGGCTCTGTCTACCTCCCTCCCGCAGAGCATCGCGCCAATCGTGCCACGCCCCGGGGAGCTGCACCTCTACCCCCACATCCACGGCTCCACTGGGCTCCACACCCTGGGACGAGGGCCGGTGCCCAACCTCTACGATCTGCACTTCCCCACCAGCAGCAAGCGCCAACGCTCCATCATCCACTCGAACAAGATGTCCAAGCTGGATTTCGATTCCGAAGGCATGGTTGACCCGAGTTACGCATACGGCGAGTGGGATAACCCGCCGTACGACCGCCGCTTCATGCTTCCCGACCGCTTGACGGGGAAATTTGACAGTGAGCTGTTACCACCTCCACCGTTTACAAGTTCCTTCCTCTCTGAGCCGCTGTCACTTCCAGGAATGCTCAGCTCCTCCTCATCATCGGGAATTTCCACTGCGGCCAACACAAATGGCTTTGTGTCCTCGTTTTCCGGTCACTCAGTCGCACCACCATCGTCCTCCTCCGCTGTGAAGATTACCGATAACCTTTCAGTGCTGAGCACCAAGGAATCACTGGGAGAGCAGCTTGCCAACGCAGCCAAGCACAACCACTGTGGTGGACCTGGTACCGGGGGGCAGAACCATGCGCCACAGTGTTCACGGCCGGCCACTCTCGGTGGAAATAATACTCCCAAGGTTCAGGAGAAAGTACACAGCCAGCATTGCCGCAAACACAACTCTCAGGGTGCTAATAAGAATGGTAGGCTGTAAAGAAAAGTGTTTCTCTCTTGATATTTAAGTAATGAAACCAAATTATATTGGTCAAACATTAAGTATAATAAACAAAAAAACTGAAATAGATTCCATTCACTGAACAAACAAGTCTTTTTGACACAACCTAAAAAACTTTGGGACACACTCAAAATGTTAAAATCAGTTAGGCACATGATTCAAACATAAGCTGTAGTAAATATGCCCATTTAACCCTTTAACTCTCAGATACACGTTTCAACACATTTGTAGTCCTGCACACAATCAAATTAAAATTGAGATCTTTCTTAATAAATTCAAGTTTTGAAGGCATCATTGCCAACCCTAAGATACTGATGAGAAGCAAACAGCATAAAACCTGAACAGCCTGTGAGTTACTTGCAGGCTGTTCTGGTTTTATGCTGTTTGCATATAGCCATGTTCCCTTTGCTTCTGAGCGGGAAGGTTTAAAGCGTCAATTTATTGCAGGGCCATTGCAGCAGGGTCACCCAGGCAAGGCCCCGCCGGATGGGCGCACGCTGCCCCAGCAACTGGCAGGGCTCAAACCTGGGGCCCACCCGACCGTGTGCTCACACCTTGCTGCCAGTAACACGGCCAAGAATGTTGCCAACCAACTGGGCACTCTTGTACACCAGGGGCATGGTACGTTTAGATGGTTGTGGAAACAGACTTAGTAATGTAATTGGAGGCTTTATTGTCTTGCCACCAAACGGTTAAATGTATTATCCGTATTCTCTAAGCATTCTTTAAGACAAAGTATGGATTCTTCCCAGACCACAGACTAAAGGGTGTGTGCAATAAATTGCATTGTCCATGCAAAGAAGGGGGACATATTGCTTTGTGGAAGGTCGGTCGGTTTGTAGACCATTCGTTTTTGAGGGATATCTAGGGAGCGCTTTGACCTACAACAATGCAAATTGAAATCATGGTTACTTGTGAAATAACAAATATCAAAATTGCTATGCTGGTTACTTGGTAGGAAAGAATGAGGCCTATTGATTTTGAGGTCGGAGATCAAGGTCAAGGTGGAAATTCATTTCAGCCCAACCTACTGAGAACGCTTTAACCTTTGATCATGCAATTTGGTATGTTGGTTACTTGGGTTGAAAGGAAAATGCCTATTAAATTTGAGGTCATCAGATCAAATGTCAATGTCTCGGGCTTGCATATTGTGAAATTGGTTTCCACACAGTATCTAGGGAAGGGTTGAACCTTTGATCTTTGAAATAATCTGTGTTGCTTACTTGAGAAGAAAGAAACTTGCTTGTTGACTTTGAGGTCAAAAGGCAAATGATCAAGTTCACATGTGCTCATAACATGAAAAGTGTTTCCACACAATATCTAGAGGATTGTTAGGATCAAAGATATTAGTATGTTGTTAACATTGTTTTTCAAACTTGAAACAATATGCTTATATTGAATTATAATGAATACTATAACTTAAGTTAGTGCATAGGAGGTAAGATCGCATATTTCGGCATTTGATTTTCTGGACAGTAACTCGAGGTG
The DNA here is from genome assembly GCA_007657795.1 of Dreissena rostriformis. Taxonomy (NCBI): domain Eukaryota; kingdom Metazoa; phylum Mollusca; class Bivalvia; order Myida; family Dreissenidae; genus Dreissena; species Dreissena rostriformis. Next base: position 59,989 of record VMBQ01001874.1, on the reverse strand, counting down.
GTAACAAAAAATATTTAAACCCTACTTTCTTGTGATTTGCAGGTACCAATGTTTCTTGCAATAATGGTCTCCACCTTCCCTCAAACAACGTGTCTGTGGGCACGTCCACATGCGTGGAGTCCGACTGTGATGGTATAAGTAACCATGACAATGACAGTTACGACGACAACTGTTCGGAGAAGAGCTCTTCCACCTCCAACTCAAACACCCAGAAGGATGGCAAGTACTGCGACTGCTGCTACTGTGAATTCTTCGGACATGGAAATGTGAGTAGGCATCGTATTGTAGAATTATGTCTATTTTAGCAACATATTTGACCTCTTTTTGTCCATTGAAAGTCGAAAGAGCCTATTGGCCTTCTTTGAACATATGCTTAATTGCTGTTTAGTTTACTTTTTCACAAATTGTCTTCAAAAAGTCCTGCTTATAGGATACCAATATTTAAGAGTTTAGAAGTCAAAATGTGCTTTGTATGGATGAACCTGTTCACATCCGTATTTAATTTGTCAAAATGTTTTAATTGCATTTGCAAATTGCAGAAACAATCTAGGTGTCCTTATATCAGTAGCATGTGTGCATGACAGGCAGATATTGTACATCTGTTCATTCATATCTACATGTCTTGCTATAATAACAATTTATAAATAAGTTTCGCTTTGGGAAAACAGGGCTAAATGCATGTGCGTTGAGTGTCATCCCAGATAAGCCTGTGAAGTCCGCACAGGCTTATCTGGGACAACACTACCGCAATTTTGGATTTTTTTTGTTTAAAGAAAATCTCTTCTAATCTAAAATCCAGTCTAGGCAGAAAGTGTTGTCCCTGATTAGCCTGTGCGGACTGCACAGGCTAATCTGGAACAACACTTTACGCACATTCAATTTTCCCTGAGCGCGGCTCTTAATATGTGTTGCCATGTCTTGCAGCCTCCCATGGCGCCCACAAGCAGGAACTATGCAGAGATGAGGGACAAGCTGCGGTTGAGACTCAAGAAAAAGGTACGACATAATTTAAATTAGACTTTATAAGTGAAATTTTAAACAATCTTCCATGGTTAATTTGGTACTCATTAAACATTTTATGTGGCCATGTAGTAGTGAGGGTGGAAAGGATGGACTTGTTATAATTCAGTTACTTTCCTATATAACTGATTAAAATAACAACATTTCCTTCAAAATTGTTCTATGATTATACTGATAAATGATGGAAGTGCATGGAAGAATCGAAACAATTTACAGCTTAGTGTTGGTTATTGGGTTATAACGCTTTAATTGTGTACACATCGGAAATCCAAACATTTGGTTATCACCACAATAACAAACACTTATCCCAAAAATTATTTGAGACGCGCTCTGGGAAAAGGGAGTTTAATGCATGTGCGTAAAGAGTCGTCCCAGATAAGCCTGTGCAGTCAACACAGACGCATCATGGACGACACTTTCCGCTTCTAAAAAATATTTTGTTTAATTTAAAGAAAGTTCCTGACTAGCCTATGCGGACTGTACAGGCTAATCTGGAACGACACTTTACGAACATGCATAACACCCCTTTTTCCCAGAGTGAGGCTCATTTCCTAACCATCTTTATACAATGTAACAGACTGAGACTAGCAGCAGGATGCCAGATGACACCACCCTGCCCACCCGGTGTACGGGTCAGCTGATGCAGCAGAGGTCCCTCCAGCAGGCGTCGATGGCCTGTCGAGCCCCGCCCATCTCCGTGAGCCCTGCTCCCTGCCTGGACCCCCTGGAGACCAAGGGGCTGGAGGAACTTATCAAGTTCATCAACGGGACGGAGGGGGAGGAGGACAAGGGACCGATCAGTGCTAAGGCTGCCAAACGGGCCCGCCAGAAACAGAGGAAGGTGAGTGGTCGGAAATTTCTAGCTTGGTTTGGGGAAGTGGTAGTTACAGGTTGCATGGTTGGGATTTCTAGTCACAGGTTGCATGGTGGAGATTTCTAGCTAGGGAAGTTTCTAGCTAAGGTTGAGGGAGTGGTAGTTACAGGTTGAAATTGTGTTTTGGATATTGTGGTCTATTTTGATTGGCAGAACCGTGGTTTTCTTCTAACCCTTGATATTTTCTGATGATATTTTTAAACAGATGCAAATTACTGGTTCTTTGCAGGAAATTAAGTTATGTCAGCCTAAGGGTTTTGATGCAATCTTGCGAAAATAAATCAGTTTAAACTAAACTGTAAATAATTATTTATTTAGGTTTGCATTAAGAGAGCATGTTGAATATGAATGTTGACAGGGCATTTTAATTTCAGAAAAGCTTTGGAAATGAAGTAAAGCGCTAACAGAATTAGATTTTCTGCTTTATAAGTAATGATTGTAAATTGTGAGTTTTATTGAATTTAATGTGTAAACTGAATTAAAATTGTGGTTTTGCTTTGATTTAGAATGTTGTTTTTTAATACTTATTTTAACTTATTTGCATTCAAAAAGTTATTTAACAATCAATAAACTGAAGACAACATCAACTTCATGTGATCCATGTAGATAACTATTCTATTGGTTTATAGACAAAACATATTTTTCCCAGAATATGTTTACAAGATAAGTTACAAACATCTTAAGTTCATTATACTTTATAGGATGGAACCTTAGCTTAGCTAGTACGGTTCCTTTCCTAAGTAATATATTTACAAACATAGTGACAGTACGGTAATTGCATTTTAAACACAAAACAATGAATAATTAATAATGTGAGATTAAACAAATGTGTGAGTATAATTTGAATCAAAGTTGTTTTAAAAATGTTGAAACAGTGTATTCAAGAGAAAAAACACTGTTGATGTAATTAGAATCAAAGAAATTATTTATTCCATTNAGTTTTCATCTGATTCTTTTCAAACTTGTTCAGTGTCTTTATATTAATGAGGACTCGCACCCTATTGAAAATGGGTAACATCAGAGTAAAAAGTCCAGAATTATCTCCCCTTGAATTTGTATTGGTCCGAGGCGTTTAAGTAGGTTGTTTAATTGGTTGCAATTATTAATTTAAAATTAAATAAAATATAAGCCATCTGATAATTCATTTGGCAAGGATGAAAGGATTTGTGTTTTCAGTATTCCCTTGCATGTTGACTTTCCATTCCATTGACATTCCAGCCAGTAGAGCGATTCAGGCCCTCATGGGCCTCTTGTTAAAATGTTGAAACAGAACAGTGTATTCAAGAGAAAAAAACACTGTTGATGTAATTAGAATCAAAGAAATTATTTATTCCATTATTGTATTCCAGTATTCAAATATTTTGTGTATTCCAGTATTCAAATATTGTGTGTGTTTTCCAGTATTCAAATATTGTGTGTATTCCAGTTTTCAAATATTGTGTGTATTCCACTATTCAAATATTGTGTGTATTCCAGTATTTAAATATTGTGTGTATTTCAGTATTAAAATATTGTATGTATTGCAGGCTGAAGAGAAAGCGAGACAGGATGCTGAGGAGAGGAAGAAGGAGGAGAGGCAGAGAGAGCTGCGACTGAGGCAGCTGGAAGAGGAGCGGCGACTGGTAGAGGAAGCAGAGAGGCAGAAAAAGGAGGCAGCGGCCAGGAAGCAGAAGAAGCCGGGCCCTGAGAGGGGAGGCAAGTCCTCCAGTAAGAGTCCCTCCCCTCCCTCTGCCGGCCCTGGGACCCCCGGTGAAGGGACAGGAGATGGCAGTAGGGAGAAAAATAAGGTAGGAGAGTTTCTATGAATGTAGCAGTCAAGCGTGTGCATATTGTGTGAAATAATTACTGAATTTATTGTTGTTTTTTACCAATGGACATGTTTTTAACCAATGCCAAAATATTTGAGTTATGATACAAAGGAATTTTAGCATAAGGGCAATAAAACAAAAAAATGATTCAGGACTTGCCTATATTTCACTTGTAAATTATATAAATTAGACCAATAATAGTTTTTCTACTGTTAAACTACAAAAATGTATAAGTATTTGTCTTTATTAATTTTTATTGATTAATTGGCACGCTGATCACAGGGTCATAGATGGTCAGTGTCAATAATTGGCCTGTGTTATTTTAGTGGGTGCCAAATCTCTGCTCACCACAAATTAGAGATAACATATTAACAGCAGAGAATTTGATCAGCTAAAAAAGTATTTTTTTCTAAATGTACAAAATTTAATCATGATAGATATAAATGGTTTAACAGTATTTGCTATTAAAGTACAAATATGTTTACTTACCAAATCATGAAGAAGTAATCAGAGTTACAAAGCTTTAATGTTTTCTTTATTGGATGAAAACAAACTTCACAAATTCTTTTGCTTAACGGAAGTATTTATAAACTCAATATTCATGATGTATGTTATTTTATCAGCAGATTCAGAAGAAAGGCAAGCACAAAGACGAGCAGCCGCCACTTCAAGTGAACATCACATATGAGATAGAATCCACCTCTAACACGCCCGTCTCCACGGCAACCCAGTCATCTCGCACTCCAAACTTAGTGAGCAGTAACCTCGTAGTCAGCGGCGGGTCCACAGCCAGCAAAAGCGTCGTCATCACAGCCGTGTGTATGTCTGCCTCGTCGACTGCCCCCCGCCCCGCTACCACGGGAGGCAAGGCCAACAACACTCCACCCAGTATTGATAATCGACTCATTCTCACTGCCAAGCATAACAAGAACCGACAGCCACCAGTGAACCAGTTCCATGTGGGTAATGGTGACATGAGTCCGGCAGCAGCACTTACAGCCGTTACGGCAGAGGTCACTGCTTCTAACAATCATATTGCCAAGATTACATTGCAGCAGCAGGAACTGCTGAAGAAACAAACCCAACAGTTGATACAGCTCAAGGTTCAGCAAGAACTGAAGAAGCAACAACAGCAGCAGCTGCTGCAACAACAACAGCAGCAACAACAGCAAGTAAAGTTACAGCAACAGAACAAGCAGTCCCAGCAGCAGCAACAGCAGCGACCTCCACCACCACCAGCAGCAGCAGCCAGCCAGAAACCAGATGGAGCCAAGAAACCAGCAGATAACATCAACGCTGAACAGAACAACGTGAACCATGTGAACGCGAAAAATGCCCTGAATGCAAAGCCAAACGTAAAAATAAACAACTCAAAGGGGACCGCAAGTGTGCCTCTGAGGACGGAGCCAGTGGTAAACCTAAACAACCGAGCAGCTCCCACCAAGGCTCCAACACATGTCGGTGATGGAAGTATGCAGAAATCTGCAGCACAGCCACAGCAAGACCAGAGTCAGTCAGCCAGCAAGGGAAAGGCCACCACCATCAGGAAACCTGAAGACAATCTCAACCATCAGTACCAGCCCACGCCACCTCAGCTACTGAGGAACGGACAACTAGCCACCGCTCATCAGTCCGCGCCAGCCGCCTCGACCCCTGGCCGCCCCCACTCACAGCAGAATGGGTTCATAGGTCAAGGACTGCCGGCGAAGGGTCAGGTGAGGCAGCCGCCCCAGGGCCAGGCTGCCCACAATGGGGACGCTAGAGCGACCACACCTGAGGAGAGAGGCAAGGGAAAACAACAGCAGGAGTCTCCTCCCTCTGATCAGGTCAGTATTTCATGAAGTATTGAGATCCTCATTGCCATTAACAAACTGGACAAAAGTTGGTGTATTTGTCTACTTTATTCTACTGAAATTTACACCATCAGACATGTATATTTTACTCCTATCAACACCAGACTTGGTTTATAGCAACTTGTTATTATGCTCCCCAACCCGAAGGAGGAGAGGGAGCATTCAGTTGCCGCTTTGTCCATCTGTCTAAAATCTATTTTTATGGAATTAAATTTGTGTGGGTTCGAAAAGGTTATTGTTTCTGTAGTACTAGTACTTAATGTGCGTCCCCCTGTCACACTTTTCATTTCTGTGCAAGTTCTCTTACACTGATGATCGGAATTTGATGAAACTTTATATGCAGCATCCTTATAGGGTGGACATGCCTATTGTTGTCACATTATTCAGGTTCAATGATATTTCAGGGAGTTTTTTGAGGGCCCTTCGATTGTTACAAAACCTTTGTTTCTGCGTGGGATCTTAGATATATTTGATGCATCTTTTAATACAGCATCCCTATAGGGTGGGCATGCGCATCGTTGTCACATAGGTCCAGTAAAATGAGTTTGCATTATACATTTCTGTGCAAGATCTGGGAAAATAATGATCCAAATTTATATGCGGTATTCTAATAAGATGGACATGCGCATATTGTCAGATCATTCTGCATCAGTGATTTTGAGGTATTTATTTACATCAAATAATAATTTGTTTCCTTGTGAGGTCCCAGACACTAATGATCCAAATTTGAAAACTGGACATGCACATATTGTCACATAATTTCGCTCTAATGTTAGGTAAATGTCACTGTTCCAGTCTGTTGATCAAAGAGTTAAAGGCTCTTTTTCTTGTTCCCATGCTTTCTATTAAACCATACATTTACAAAAGCACATTATTGGGGACCATCCATTAGTTTCACTGATATTCTTGTTTTCCTTTAGATAGTGTTTTGTCCTGCTTGTAACCCAAACCTAAAATTGCAACAATGTACATGCTGTTCTATTGTATTTTAAATATTCATTTACATAACCTTATGATAAATTAGTTTACAATAACTTGTCTGTTGCATGTTGACCAATTGAAGAACTGTATACTTTAGGGCAAAGGATCCGGAGGGAAATCCAAGAAGACGAAGAGGAAGAATAAGAGTACTGGAGATGACAAGTTCATTGATGAATGTTTCATGCCCAAGTCAGAGAGCGACATAGAGGGAGGAGAAATGGACGAGTTTGAGAGAGAACTGGAGGAGTTCAAAAGGTGAGGGAACGCTTGTCACATGAGTTATGCTTCAGTTTAAACCTACTTATTTTAGCTCGAGTGCATCAAAAGCCTAAGGCTTATTTGAAGAGCTTTTGAGTCAGTTTTTGGGACTAGAACCATTACTTGGTGTCTATGGGGGAGATCGAACCAGTGACCTCGCTATTCGGACACCATATCCACTACGCCATGGCGACCTGTATAAATCATGTTTCACATAATAAAATCTATGCAAAGTTCAAATCTAGGTCATATGTGTCCAAAAAATTAGTAACATGGTTGGGCAGATATTACTAAAACCTTGTGCCCACTCTATTTGTCACATTTAGGACTCGATCTTGATGAAAATTGGTCAGAATGTTGATTTTTTGAATATTAAGGCCATGCTTGAATCTTGGTAAAGTCAGGTCAAAAACTAGGTCACCATGTCATGTCTTTGACATTTGTTGTACCTTGAACTTAGGCAGCTTTAAGGTAACCATGGCTCTCTTGTTATCAAGGTTAGTCTTTTGTGTCCTACGTTTCAAAGATAAAGTAACATAATTTCAAAGAATGTATGATCATTAAAAAAATTTTTGAACAGAAAACAATGTTCAAGTATGCAAATTGTTAGTTCTTTGGTGTTCAATGTATCAAACTGGTAATTAATACATGAAATTTGTCATGTGTAACAATCACATTCACATTATGCAGTGGTGAAACTTGCAGGAAAACGGGTTGAAATGATTTATGCAAAATTTAATACAAAACAGACATTGACACCTCCAGTCCGCATGTTTCAGGTTCTGCGTAGATTCCACTCCTGCCAAGAGAGAGAAGTTGCAGGTGAACATCAACATCAAGGACATCTTCTCCAAGAAGAAACCGGGCCTCTGTAACTAAGCCTCACCTGTTGTGAAGATAACTGGTTGTCTCCCTTGTGAAGATGACTCTTGTTGTCAACCTTGTTAAGATGACTCAAGTTGTCTCCCTTGTAAAGACTGAAAAAGCTTCAGTTTTCTACCTTATTTTAAGATGATATGATGATATTTGTTGCTCGCCTTGTTTAATCGAGACTATTTCTTGTTGAGAAATGTGGAATAAATTATTTTGATGTGAAAAATGGTAATTTTTAAGCAATTAAGATATGGTTATGATAATGTCAAAAACAATTGCATTTTCATTTGTTTTAATGTACTGTAAATGTAAAAAAGTCAGAATTTATTTGCAACAATTGTATTAAAAAAAGAAGCTGTTTTTTTTTACTTGAGGTATTGGCGCTGATTGCCTTTGATTAATCCAATAGCTGGTTGATATAATGTGCTGCTGTTTTGTAATTGTGATTGTATTTTGAAGTTATTATTTGCCAGTTGATTCCTGCGAGTACCTTTGCAAATGAGGCAATGGTTAGGAAATGTAATTTTTTTTGGAAGATATTGAATGTATTTGTGTAACTTAAAGGGCGAGGTTCACAATTCACTGCTAAAAAACGGACAAAATTATAGAAAAGGATTGGTGCAAAATGGCTAGAATCGGTTGAATTGTGTGGATTTGAATAAATATGAGCTGTTCTTGCAACCAATTCAGAGACTGAGCCATGTACGAGGTGTATACTGTATATCATGATGATGTTATTGCTGGGATGTGGGAGGTGTGACAGACCTGACCCTGGTCACTGTGCTTCATTGCTGCTGTGTGTACTGCAACATGCTTGCTGTTTATGGGGTTCAAGCGGCTGGCTGGCTAACTGTTGTACCTCGACAGTTTCCCGATGTCAATTTTAATATTTTAGCCTAACATTTTATGTTTCTGAACCCATGTGAATGCGGGTTTCATTCAAGTTCGCATTTTACTTGATGTGAAACTTTGGAGAATTGGAAAATAGTATTTTAATAATATATCAAATGAGGATACTTATTAATATACTACTTGACTGTTGACTATATATTGAATAAACACGACATAAAAAATGAAAATGATTTAGTGTTGTTTTAAAGGTTACATTTTACATTGAACTCCCTCATAAACCGGACCAGATCAAATGTTCGATTTATCACGTTCACGGCACACATGAATAACAAACAATTATGCTTGCGAGAATAGCATAAAATACCCATTCAAAAACTGTTGACTATACATAACCTTTTCATTAATACGATGTCCAACAGCTGCCCAAAATTACCAGATAAGGTATTCAAACTCTTTGAAAACACTTTAAACAAGAGGGCCATGGGCCCTAAGGCGTTCACCTGAGAGCCAAAGGAATTAGACTATTCTGAAAAAATGCAAGCTGCTTCATGAAGATTGGACCAAAAAAGTGAAGAAGAGGGGGTATATTGTTTTTGGCCTGTATGTCCGTCATTGTTTCTTTCTGTGTGTCTGTCTTAAAACTTTTACCTCGCCTCGGGTAAAGTTTTTTCATTACTTTTGCATGATTGATGACAGCATCTTGATACTTGGCATGAATGTGTATCTCATGGAGCAGCACATTTTGAGTGGTGAAAGGTCAAGGTCATCCTTCAAGGAAAAGGTAAAAAAAATAAACAAGAGGGCCATGATGGCCCTGAATCGCTCACCTTTTACTAGAATTGGCCCGGTGACCTAATGTTTGACCCCAGATGACCCATATACGATCCAAAATCAGATATTATCAAGATAAACAATCTGACCATATTTCATTAAGATCAGATGAAAACTATGACCTCTATTGTCTACACAAGGTTTTCTATGATTTGACCTAGTGACCTAGTTTTTGACCCCAAATACAATCCCAATCCAGATGTCATCAAGATAAACATTCTGACCAAATTTTATAACGATTGGATGAAAACTGTGACCTCTATTGTCTACACAAGGTTTTTCTATTATTTGACCTCGTTACCTAGTTTTTGACCCCAGATGACCCAAATACGATCCAAACCCAGATTTTATAAAGATAAACATTCTTACCAAATTTCATAAAGATTGGATGAAAACTGTGACCTCTATTGTCTACCCAAGGTTTTTCTATTATTTGACCTAGTGACCTAGTTTTTGACCCCAGATGACCCAAATACAATCCCAATCCAGATTTCATCAAGATAAACATTCTGACCAAATTTCATAAAGATTGGATGAAAACTGTGACCTCTACTGTCTACACAAACAAATTAATTGTTCACGCAAGTACGCACGCACGACGGACGCCGGACATCACACTGTCACATAAGCTCACCATGTCACTTGGTGACAGGTGAGCTAAAAAAAATAAAGCCGCGCATAAGGGGGCATTGTGTTTCTGACAAGCACATCTCTTGTTAATATTGTAACTTGACAAAACTTGACTTCATGTGTCTAAGGGTCTCATTTGTGAATATCCAGTGATTTGTTTGGTCAAAATATATANGGGGGGGGGGGGGGGAGATTCGTAGCGATTCTCGATTTCAAAAAGAATATATTTTTCCAAAACGACTGCCCAAAATTCCAAAGTGAAAATTTCCCAAAAAATAAATCTCAAAATTCAGTTTATCTCCCTTTTCACCTTTTTGAGTTAACCCTTAGCAGAAATTATATTAAAAGTACTTTAATTCTCAATTATATGGTATATACACATGCAAAAAAACACACAAATCAATTACCCAACTTTAGTCAAAACAACATGCCCCAATCCTGAGGGTTTCTTCCACATTTCCAAAATGGTGAATAAACACTGAACATGTATACATTTTGAAGTATTTCATTTAGTTTTGTGACTTTACAGACTTCAATAATAAGGTTCATATAATTCAAGTACAAAACAAGCAAACAATATTTAACATTGAGCAAAAAGAAAAGACAAAAATTGCTCTCAGCATAACAAAGGGCAATTGAATCTTTAAGGATATACGCTTGCTTTAACCGTCATACTTGTGCATACTTGTATTTAGATTCAAACACTTGACAGTTAAATTGAATTTTAAAGTAACTAAAAAAAATATGAAACACATTATCTTTATAAGCCAGTTAGTTATGCGTAAATAACTTGTCTATTGTTTAAAATTCATGATATTTGTCCAGGGCATTATAATGGTGAGATGAAGTGTCCTTGCTTAAAACGTTCAATGGCGAAATTAGCTGTTGACCTTAACGTATGTTACTTTTGCATTCAATTTCTTATAAGTAAGTTATAATAATTGCTAGCAGAAACAACTTCATCAATTGAGGCATATTAATAATTGTTAAATCTTTATCTATGTACATTGTATTACTTGTTATAGAACAGGTAAGCTAAACAAATGTAAATATGTGATAATCGTGATAAATTAATGTTATTAATGTCTAAGGTTAACAGAAGATTTGTCATTCAGACAAAATTCACCTGTTTGCCAATGTGAGTAAAAATACAGTTGGACAAATGATTGTTTTCATGGAAATCGCCCTACTGACGAGTTAAAATATAAAGGCGAAATTCAGGGTACATTAAAACAAGAGGGCCATGATGGCCCTGTATCGCTCCACTGCTGTAAAAAAAGGCTGAAACAAATATTCTCAGCATGGGCAAATACTAAAATATAGGCCCTTTTTGAGCACATGTTCACTTTTGTGACCCCCCTGGGCTGGGTCAAATTTAACCAAAGGGCATAATTTGAACAAACTTTGTAGAGGACTACTATATCTCACTACATACAAAATGTGGTAGCCCAAGGTCTCCGAGTTAAGAACAAGAATATTTCAAAAGTTTTCACAAAATAAGCAAGACGTAAGGGTATATAATGTTCAGTTTTGTGACCCCCGGGTCAGGGTCAAATTTACCCAAAGGGCATAATTTGAACAAACTTGATAAGAGGACTTTAAGACGTAAATGCATACCAAATTTGGTAGCCCTAGGCCCAATGGTTTTTGACATAAAGATTTCACAAAATAGGCGCTTTATAAGCGTTAATTCAATCTTGTGACCCCCGGGGAAGGGTCAAAGTTGACCCCAGGGGCATAATTTGAACAAATTTGGTAGAGGACTATTAGATGTCACTTCATACCAAATTTGGTAGCCCTAATCCTAATGGTTATGGACAAGAAGATTTTAAAAGTTTTCACAAAATAGGTCCCATATAAGCGTATGTTTAATTTTGTGACCCCCAAGGCAGGGTCAAATTTGACCCAAGGGGAATAATAAGAACAAACTTGGTAGAGAGTTATTAGATGTCACTACATACTAATTTTGGTAGCCTTATGCCTAATGGTTAAGGACAAGAAGATTTTTAAAGATTTCACAAAATAGGCACTATATAAGCATATGTTCAATTTTATGACTCCTGGAGCAGGGTCGAATTTGACCCCAGGGACATAATTTGAACAAATTTGGTAGAGGACTATTTGATGTCACTACATACCAAATTTGATAGCCCTAGGCCCAATGGTTATGGACAAGAAGATTTTTAAAGTTTTCACAAAATAGGCCCTATATAAGCATATGTTCAATTTTGTGACTCCAGGGCAGGGTCAAATTTGACCCCAGGGGAATTATTTGAACAAACTAAGTAGAGGACTATACAATGTCACTACATACCAAATTTAGTAGCCCTAGGCCTAATGGTCATGGACAAGAAGATTTTTAAAGTTTTTCACAAAATAGACCGTATATAAGCATATGTTCAATTTTGTGACCCCCGGGGCAGGGTCAAATTTAACCCCAGGGGCATAATTTGAACAAATTTGGTAGAGGACTATTAGATGTCACTACATACCAAATTTGGTAGCCCTAGGCCCAATGGTTATGGACAAGAAGATTTTTAAAGTTTTCACAAAATAGGCCTTATATAAGCGAATGTTCAATTTTGTGAACCCTGGGGCAGAGTCAAATTCGACCCCAGGGGCAAAATTTGACCAAATTTGAAAGAGATTAACCCCGGGAACATTCCTGAGAAATTTCATCAGAATTGGACCAGTAGTTTTGGTGAAGAAGATGTTTGAAGGAAAAGTTAACGCACGGACGCACGCACGGATGCACGCACGACGGACACAGGACCATGACATAAGCCCCGCTGGCCTTTGCCCAGTGGAGCTAAAAACTAAAATTTTCTTTATTAATATAAAATGTATTTTGAAAATGTCAACAACATCGCAGTGTTTGTTGTAACAATATTTCAAGCTTACCTGAGCACAATGTGCTCATGGTGTGCTTTTGTGATTGCCTTTTGTCCATCGTTTGTCGTTCATCATCAACATTTATCTTGTTAATAACCTAGAGGCCACAATTATTGTTTGATCTTTATGAAACTTGTTCAATCATTTGTCGCAATGACATTTTGGCCGAGTTCGAAACTGTGTCATGTGGGTTCAAAAACTTGGTCACTAGGCAGGGCCAAAAAAAACTTCTTCGCAAGGGGCCTCTTTTTCTTCCCCTTTACCAAAAAGGCCCTTTCCCCTACAGAAATTTCTTTAAAATCATGCATTTAGCTCGGCTGTTTTCGAAAAAAAAACGAGGTATTGTCATAGCCAGCTCGTCCGCCGTACGCAGCGTCCGAAAACTTTGACGTAGGCCTTAACTTTTGCAATATTGAAGATAGCAACTTGATATTTGGCATGAATGTGTATCTCATGGAGCTGCACATTTTGAGTGGTGAAAGGTCAAGGTCATCCTTCAAGGTCAAAGAAACTTTTTTTTATTGTTTTTCATGTGTATCTCATGGACCTGCACATTTTGAGTGGTGAAAAGGTCAAGGTCAATAAAGGTCAAAGGTCAAAAAAACAAAATCCAAGCACCCACAGCCAAGCGTTGGCACCCGCTATGCGGTGCTCTTGTTCTCTAAATTTCCAATCTACCTCAGTATTTTTCATTCCCCAAAGCCAGAAAATTGTGTCTTTTTTTCCCCGAAAAAAAGGCTGTGGTCCTTTCCAAAAGTTGAGTGTTTTGGTGAAATGAAAGATAAAGGTTGTTTACACTCTAGAGATCACATTAATAGTCCAATCGTCATGTAACTTTGTTCAGGACATTTGTTTTAATAATATCTCGGCTCAGTTAGAAAATGGTGTCGGTGCATTGAAAAAGATTGCTGTTGGGCAGCTCTCCTTTTGGCTTTAGTAAAACCTTGGTAACACTCTAGGAGTAAGTGACTTTGTAGGTCTTCATGAAACTTGGTCAGAACAGTTGTTTTAATGATAGCTTGGCTAAGTTCCAAACTTATTCCGGTCTGTTGAAAAAACATGGCCGCCAGGGGGCTGGGCAATTTACCTTATATGGCTTAAGTAAAATTTGTTTAACACTCTAGAAGCCATATTTATAGACCCATCTTCATGTAACTTGGTCGAACAGTTGTTCTGATTATATGTTGGCTGAGTTCAAAAATGGGTCCGGTCCGTTGAATAAAATGGCTACCAATGGGTGGGCGGTTTTCATTATATGGCTATAGTGAAACCTTTTTAACAGACTAGAAGTCACATTTTTAGTTGTTTAGTTCCTTCACGTCTCAGATGAGTGTCTTAGGGCCCATGGCACTCTTGTTTAATTATAAGTGCAATTCATATGTGTCTTGCACTTGTTTAATAAGAAAGCAGAACATGTAAATGCTCATATGAGTCATTTAATATTTGTTGGAAATTTGGTACTTAAATACAAAAAAGTGTGTATATAGGCACAAATTAGTTGACACCAATGAAACAGATATGCGAATATTTCATTGAAAAAAATGTGATTATTCCAATACTGATTATGATTTTATATGCCATCCCTAGTTTATAACAAGATGAATGTGAACTTGAACTAGAACATTTCAATTTATTCAGCAAAATATAACGAACGGTAAAAGTAACATCCATGACATAAGTAAAAACATGTTAAATTTTTATCAACAAAAATAAAAACCAGAGCTGTCAGAAGACTATTCAAGTGCTTGACAGTATAAAGTAANAAGTATGCAAAATATAAAAGCAATATGTCAAGGGACATAGAAAATATTTGAGGTGGTACGCAAACTTTAACATTCCAACGCTCACGCCGACGCCGGGGTGAGTAGGATAGCTCCAATATATATATAAACATAGAATATATATATATAAACATAGAAAAGGAATTCCGAAAATGTGTTATTTTCACCGGTGAAAATAACATTTGTGTTATTTTTACTGCTGTTATTTCACTGCAGTAATGTCATATTTTATCATTAGGTATAAAAGAAACTCTGAAGTTCTTTTACTTTGCATATAAAAGATAAAATTACACCAAAATATTGAAGAACATAAAAAATCACCGCAGGTTAATCATGTATGTACATGATAGTTATTTTCAAGATATATCCAAGATAATAATATTAAACTGATTATATAAAATTCAAGTGTAAAATAATCATCAGAGAAATACAGTTGATTCCTTGCAACAGGTGATAGCATGTTTTTAACTTGTATGGCAACACAATTAATCAATAAACGAGAATTATGCAATAAAAAACACTAAATAATAGATGAGATGTATGCTGCCAATTATTTTATTATGAAAGTACTTTTTCAAAAATATTCATGATCTGACATTACCTGGCGACACAATAAGTCATCCATGTTAATTATATGATGAATTGTAATACTAAATACGAGTTTGGTGTGGCCGATAATTCATGTTGAATGTAAATGTTCCAAAAAGTTTGTACTGAAACTTGTGAACAAAATTATTTTACTTTAAACACAAGGGTGTTCTTGTCATTCCATCGTCCTACAATGATGGATGCTGTGCTCCTATCAAAGAAGACTGCACATGGGAGATAAAGTCCATCACTCTTGGTAGCAAGAGTTGCCAGCTTCTTCTTGCCTTCACCATCCAGCTGTAGGATAGTGTCTGAACTACCTCCACAGACCAGCACCTGTCCCAGAGCAGTCACATAAATACCACGTAGGCTTTGTAGGTCTGGGTCTGTGAAGGTGTGGAGAACCGTGCCATATCTGTCTGGTAAATTTATCGTTCTTTCGTTTAGGGTTGTTGGCGACCTTCTTCTAACCCGCCAGCACGCCAGATCAATATGGCAGATATAAGTCGTCATAAGTTAGGCCGCATCAAATAGAAGACCTGTTCATATTGTCTCCCATGTAAACAATATTATTTTTTGAAAAATTATCTGCGTGTAGTTTTGTTTGTATGGTGGTGCAGCAAAAAAATGTCGATGTATGACGATAAGGCAAAAGTGTTCAAGGGTATCTGTACACAATTCGTGATTATCGAAATTGCCAACGGATGGTATCACCGACGATCTTGAACGT
Source organism: Dreissena rostriformis (assembly GCA_007657795.1). Classification (NCBI taxonomy): domain Eukaryota; kingdom Metazoa; phylum Mollusca; class Bivalvia; order Myida; family Dreissenidae; genus Dreissena; species Dreissena rostriformis. The sequence goes on along the minus strand of VMBQ01001874.1, from coordinate 44,018 downwards.
ATAGTGTATAGTCACTGATTGATTACGTTGTTGACCTAAGATAAACACGAAATCTAGCACATACACCCATGATCTCCAAATACTAGTATCAGGTGATAACACGTTATTTATATTTCGTTATTCTATATGCGCTCACATTTTGCAGTTTTAGCCATGGAGACCCACACTGGTACTATCGTGGTAAAACTTGTGTTGGTGTTCGCGTTCTTTCATTTCTCTCTTGGAGCAGAAAATACATGTGGAGATTGCAACGCGAAACTTGACTTCTTGATGAAGGCACACGCTGATCTAATCACGAAATATGAAACTCTGATCGGATTGTTCGAAAACAACCGCGACAGGATCGAAACCCTTGAAGGTAAAATAAAGGACGCCGACAAAGAGCACATTTATGCTGTCAGTAGTACTGTGGAGACGCAAAGTGTGGCTGTCGACATAAGTGGGTTAAGAGACGCAGACACGTTTGATAACCAGACGAAACTAGCTGTAGAAACCAGTCAAGTAGTCGATAATGAAACACGCCAAAGAACGCTTAATCTCAATGCTGACGCTCATTCTGTCAAACAATCGCTAGATGCCGATGATGAAAGTGTGGTTTCGGATGTTATTGCCAGAATTGTGAGAAGTGGTGAAGTACCAGAAAACGTGGCATTTAGTGCATATCTTGATCACGAGCTAGCTAATTTACATATTGGACAGGTCGTGAAATGCAACGGACTTATTATCAACGAAGGAGACGCGTATAACCCTGCCAGTGGCGTTTTTACAGCACACATTCCAGGTGTATATTTCTTTGCATTTGCAATTGATTCAAAAGGTGGAGAAGTAAATGTAAAACTCGTTAAAAACGGCATAAATCTGGTCGGTGCTGTAGGCAACATAGAAAGGATGGGTAGCAATTACGCAGTAGTGCGACTTGCGCGCGGCGAATCGGTATGGTTAGAAATTGTGCATAATGACACTGCTGAACTAATAGGTATGGCTGATTTTCATATGACGTCTTTTTCCGGCTTTTTGTTGTACGTGTAATACGTTTTCACAATATTACATTACGAGTCGATCAGCTATATGACGAGGACACTTCTTTAACAGTGAATGTTGTAGATGTATGTGTTTTATACTAACTGAGACACCATGTAAAGATATTCGACTACAGGACACACTGTGGCATGCCTTCGAATGCTTTATGTACAAAATATTGTACTGAACAACCGCATGGACTACGGACATATTTTGTATCCATCAATATTGTCCTTGTCCAGGCAATAATAAAAGCTTGCTTCTACTTGCTAAATGTAAAAATCTCTTGTTCATGCTTTGTGGCGTCAGAAGACGATTATGTAATATGTGTAAACAAGTCCGCTGTTATAAGTATACGTTAATGTAGTTTAAGGTCGGATAATTTCGTTTCTTTTCTAGACTTTTGATGGAATGTGACTGTAAGAGTTCGTCTTGTGAATAAATTTCATTGTTAAAAAGTACATGCAGCGTCCGTCCGTGATATGCCCTTTAAGTTAACCGATTGCAGCCTTGTTTGTTTCGCCCTCATCATATGCGATAACGTGAATGGTTTATCGTTCAAAACAATAAAAACAAAACTTTCTTCAAATTTCTTCTTCGTGCTTGAATAAAGTTTAATGTTGAATAAATCTTGAAGAATATTAGTCAATATTGGTAATATCTAGGCCAAGTTTAAATCTGTGTCACGTGTGTCCAAAACTTAGGTAACCATTTTGAATCTATAAAAAAACCTTATCATAACTTTAGAGGCCACATTTATGACTCAACATTGGTAAATTATAATCAAAAGGTGTATCGTCCAGGGTGAGGACCTTGCTCTGATAATTGTTGGTGACAAATATCTCGTCACCTGAAGGACTCACTGCACACTTACTCACTGTAAATGAGAGTAGTATCACTATAGTTAGTTCTTTACATCATCATTATGTTAATGAAGAAGCCCTTGCACTTATTTACACCAGCTATTTGTTGTTATTAATATACAAGGTTGCGTTTTCTCTTGCAATGAAACATTCATGCATGCATGCTTTTTTATGCTGAAATCCCATGACGTACACTTTAATAATAACATTCTCAGTAAGTGCATGTACTCACTGACATAGTCAGAGCTTGCTGACATGATTATTATTTTTGAATTATGTAAAAATGTCTGCTTAAACAATTGTAAAACCTTTAAACTGTAAAGAAAAGTCAAGAAACTACGTAAGCAATGGAAGGACTTTATTGTCGAGTTTTTATTTACATGTACTAATAGTGAAATTATTATGTTGGTTATTAGCAAACACAACTATGTGCAATAGGCAAAGGTAAAAATACAATTGACTTTTGTGTGAATATTAAAATAAAGCATAATATAATTTTAACATTCCTTATAATAATTTCAAATATTACAAGAATATACACACTAAATTTTACCTGTGTCGACACCTGATGTATCCTCATGCAGCTTTTTCAACAAGGCTCCTTTGATTGAATACTTGTAAAGTGCAGTACCGGAAGTGAGATAAAGGTCTTTCTGATAAAGAGAAATACCAAAACATCTAGAGATGAAACTGTAGCTTCCTGCCCTTAACCAGTCGCCCAGCATTTACGGATACAAACTGGACATCATGTGTCTTATTCTCATCCATCGCAATAGCTACTTCAATTGGTGTGATTTGACAAATGCCCCATGGATTCGCAGTTAAATCAAAATGTGCCACCACCTGGTATTGGTGATCTAGTAGCTTTACTCGTGTATTAGCACAATCTAACAAGGATCTGATCATCAAAGAGAACACAGATGGCCATGATAACACATGTGTATGAATCGCTTGGTATGCTCACATCATACTCTGACTTTCCCTGCACACTGAATACCTGGTCACTGAACACTGATAATGTCTTTATACTTAGCACAATCTTCCCCAGACCTGACAATTTAGACAAGAACTGTAGAATATCACTGTTGGCCTGGAAATTCAATGAACTTTCTTCCTGTACAGAGTTCTCATTCAGATAAGTTTCTGACGGTTTTATCTTTTCCTGACATTTCTTACTTGCAATAAATGTGAGTTCTTCTTTGCCCTTATCAACAATGTCATGCATTGTGTCACTAAGTTGTTTTAGTTCATTTTTAAGCTTTCTGCAATTGTCCACATCAGTCTTGACAGAATCTTTCAGACTGTCCAGCTTATCATCTAGCTCTTTTATAGTGTTTTTTTTCTATCGTGTCTAGAATTATGTTTATTTTTTGGCGTGTGTCATGTATTTCATGTATTTGTTGGTTGTATGAATCCTCCAAAGTCTGCATGTTGGTGTTCCAATTGTTTTCAAGTTTCTTTAGGGAATCCAGAATAGTTTGGATCTTTCTTGATTTTGCTCTAAGTCTGGTGGAGGTCCTTGGACTGACTCGGATATCAGTGTAACTTAAGCACATAGTCTGAAAGAAAACTATGTTAAAATATTTGAAGGATGTTGAAATGACCATTATGCAAACATATGTGTGAACATTTGTTCATCATCTTTTTGATGTTTTTAAAATGATATTTTCAAGTAATAAGATATATAATGTCTTCATTTAAATACTGATTCAATTTTTATTAGACAAATAATTTATATTAGTTATCTTTGTACTTGTATTCACATTTCATGTATTTCACAAAAAAATAACTTGAAAAAAAGAGATCTGATTATATATAAGGCTGTAGGCTGTAATATGATCTTTCTATGAAACCAAACATTTTTGAACGCAAATACATGTCTAAGTAACCTGTGATTCAGGAAAGCACAATTAGTACAGCACAGCTAACTGTGGTCGTTACAAAACATTTTTATATGTTCATCTCCATGAAGGTAACATTTCTGAAGGAAATCCTCCACTTCCTTGGACACCGGCCACTTACTTGTGTCTCTCCTTCCGTACGTCACATGTTTTCCAAACAACTTACCATGCAGGTTAATACATTTTGCACAATAAAAATTAAGGCACTTATTACAGTAAAACTCGGCCCACTGGTCAATTTTGTGCTCTAGACATGGCGAACAACAAAAGTCTATAACTGGATCAGAACCTTTATCCACAGTTGACTGAGAAAACGTAGCCATGTTGATCACCTTATAATAAATATTCAGTAGAAATCTACATTTATTAAATGACACCTCTGCAAGTGGTGGATAAAAACAACTTATATAATACTTTGGACTGTACTGTTTAAAGATAAATATTTAAGCAATCAGAACTTGACTTCATGTGACCATTATCAAATCATATGAGGTGCATGTTATCATTCACCATCAAAGTCTGTACGCTTCGAGCAGTGTCCACGTAGCAAGGTTGCCATCTTGAACATTATTTTGGTATCCGAGACATTTTCTGTAATACTTAAACTTACACACTGACACAGCCTATAATCTCACTGGGTTTGTGGGGTTAAAATGTGTTGACACTGTGAAATATAAATTTAAGTTATGATTAAATGAAACAATACTCTGGTATACTTAAAATCTCTACTGTACATACTTTAAGAAAGATAACACGCTTAAAATACCTATTCCTTAAATAACTCATAAGTAACTAATTATTATTTAATAATTTGCCCTAAGTAAAAAAGTAATGGAAACCTATTTTGATTACTTTTTTAAAATGAAAGTAGAGTAACAGTTCTTTTTTCTTTTTTTGAAAATTATGTATGCTAAAAGTCATGGGACACAACATTAAGGTAAGTGGTAGAATAACTTTAAATTGAATTTGAAAAAAACAACACAAATACAGTGGAACCTCTCTAAACCGAACACCCTAGGGACCGAGAGGAAATTCCGGTTTAGAGAGAATTCCGGTTTAGAGCGGAAATTGACTATTTTACTTTCAAAAGCTCAATTACATAACCTAATGTGGAAAATCACACACTTTCAACAAATTTTAATTTATTTATATATAACATTCATTCCTATTGCACATAAGAACAACACATGTCACTTTATCTGTTGATTCGAAAGCAGTATCAGTCAACACATAGATCAAACAGTGCACCCTGAAAAACAAACAATGTTATACGCATGAGTTAGGTAAATTTAGTTCCTTTTCACACTGAAAAACATGTCAAGAACGACCTGTTTTTATGCCCCCGGTAGGGTGGCATAGAGCATTTGAACTGTCAGTCCGTCTGTGTGTCCATCCAAAAACTTTAACATTGGCCATAACTTTTGCAATATTGAAGATAGCAACTTGATATTTGGCATGCATGTGTATCTCATCCTTCAAGGTCAAAAAAACAAAATCCAAGGGAAGTAACAAGCTTTAAAGGGAGATAATTTCTAAACCTGCCAAATAATATATAGAAATTTTATTTCAAAGCGGCGCAGAAGGGGGCATTGTGTTTCTGACAAACACATCTCTTGTTTATATTTGACCTAGGGGACATAGTTTTTGAGCTCATATGGCCAAGATTTCATTGGGACAAATGTTCTGACCAAGTTTCATGAAGATTGGCTAATAAATGTGGCTAATAAAGCGCCAACAAGTTTTCACTATAGCCAGACTCAGCCAAGATATAGTACAAATATTCTGACCAAGTTTCAAGAGCATTGGACCAAAAAATGTGACTTCTAGAGTGTTAACAAGGTTTTACTATAGCCATTTAAGGAAAACTTCCCCGCCCACTGGCGGCCATGTTTTTCATCCAACCGTAACCATTTTCAAACTCGTCCAAGATATTATTGGGACACAGGTTCACACCAAGTTTCATGAAGTTTGGACTAAAAAACTTCTAGAGTTTAAACAAGGTTTTACTATAGCCATATAAGGAAAACTGCCACGCCCCTGGCAGCCATGTTTTTCAACCAACCGGAACCATTTTCTAAACTCATCCAAGATATTATTGGCACACACGTTCTGACCAAATTTCATGAAGATTGGACAATAAATGAGGCCTCTAGAGTGTTAAATGTTGACAACGGACGACGGACAAAAGGCGATTACAATAGCTCACCATGAGCACAACGTGCTCAGGTAAGCTAAAATATGGATATACAAAGGTCAATTTTTACACTGAAACGCAGCAATGTTCGGCTTCTCTTATTCAGTAACTGCAATGCAGAGACTAGTATACTAAAGGATTTTGCACATTAAACAAATAATTTAAACCCGACTGGAGCATTTGTTTGATTTTCAAAGGTTTCCCATTTAAAGAGTTTGGTAAACAAGGGAGTACACTAAAACATTGACAAATTACTGATAATTTTTTTTATTTGTAACAAAAACATAGCATCAAATATGTTGTAGATGTAATGGTGGTGTGCAACACACTATTAATAGATTTAAAATCTTAATATTTGTTTTCCAGAATTTGCTAGGTTAATCCCATTCCTGCAAGTCCATGATGTTTTCCTTGAACACATGTTGTCACTTACTTAACACAATATTTCTTCTTAGAATCACTAAATAAGTATGTATAATAATTAAAGCATTTTTTTCCTATAAAATCATCAACAGTTCACTATGGTTTCCTATGAAACTTGGCTTTCTTCCCCTTGGCAGCTCCTTTCTTTGCCCCTTTTACCAGGTTGCTGAACTGTCCCTTTACTTTCATTTGCTTCCTGAAGAGAGAATGGTTTCATTCAAACAATCAATTTCAAAGAATTTATATACCCCTGCCAGAAAAGCAGCTAGAAAGGACAGCTGTTTCGAGAAAAGTGTGGATGAATAATCTACATGTAGAGACCTCTAACACAACACTTTTCAAATTTTAATATCTCCGTTGTAAGCAGAGCTCCAGATAAGCATCGTTTTATCGTTATTACGATTTGTTTTTAAAGAAAAACGAAAAGAAAATCAAAATCCATCGTATCAAAACGAATTGAGACAGACTGATCCGAATTATGACCGACCGTTTGATCGTACGGAATTTCCGAGTTCTACGCAGCGAAAGTTAAATGATAACGAGATATCCGATACCGGTTCCGTGAATTAGTTGATTGTAACCAATAATATTCGCATTTCGGTTTCTGCCCTTCTGTTTACAAAATTAAACATGGCGGCGGCAAAGCGTGGACGAATTTAAAAGAAACTTCATGCTGCGACAGCGCCAAGTATACTTGGTTTCATTTCGCGGCGAGAACAAAGTCCAAAGTCTATTGTTGGCAGTTTATTATCTTATATAGCGTCAAAAGCGGTTGATGAGGTGGAATCGAAATTCTCCGGACCCAAACATCGCGGTATCACGCAAAAACAGAACAGTTCAGTTCATTGTTCATTTAACTAGCAAGAAAGCGAAATGATAGTGACACTAAAATGTATATAAACATTGTTTATTGTTCAATAGCAGCTTGATGATGCCAGGCCAGTCTCAATTAAATGGACACTGATCTTTTAAAATGTGACCCGTATGCACACAGTAGCTAATGCACGGGTCAATGGAGTTAAAAGGTTAGTTTGTTATTATATATTTTTCATTGTAAGAAAAAAAACTAATTGAAAATGATGATTGTTGGAAAAAAACTAATTGTGAAAAAAATCTTGTAGTGAAAACTAATTGACCCGAAACCTTATCTGGAGCTCTGTGTAAGTAAAGATTTTTATTTAAAATGTTCTATGTTATCATTTGACTATAATCTGTGCAAGCTCACGATAAAATCATTCATCCATGAAAATTGTATGATCACATCAAAATCTTCAATCTTTACTGAGATATTCAAGTTTGAAAATTGTTGCGTTAGAAAAGTCTCCAAGTGCTTGTTGCGTTAGAAAAGTCTCCAAGTGCGTGTTGCGTTAGAAAAGCCTCCAAGTGCCTGTTGCGTTAGAAAAGTCTCCAAGTGTAGGAGTATTGCTACATTGAAAATTTGACAAATCTTACAAATACTTTTATTAGAGGTAAAATTAATTGTCTTAAATCTTCATGAAATTTGGTCAGAATATTCATCCCAATGATATCTTGGCATTGTTTTAAAGTGGGTCATTTGGAGTCAAAAACTAGGTCACCAGGTGAACAAAGATGAGGATAAACTTGCTAAGCATTCTAATAAGCAAAAAATAGCACAACACTTGTCAAAAACAATGATATCATGAGAATGTAGTTTTCATTTGTAAGTAACACATATTTTTATCTTTTTCCGTATAAACATTATGTGCATATGCTTAAATATAACTGGCCTATGAGATTCTCTGGTTCACGTTTCATGGTATTCTATCGCCAGTAAGTGACAAATGGCAGCAGACATAAAAGCATGATTGAAGGACGGAAAATAAGCATACAATGGCAACATTAACTTTTCATACTATTTACATATTCAAAATATGTTTTGAAATTTTGAACAATAATTTTAAGTCGATCAATGTAAGGTTCGGGATTGAACAAACGATATCACGATGTTTGTAACTACGATCATAACTTTCACGCACCTAATACGGTTAATTCAATATACATTATTGAATAACTTTTTACAAATGACTTATTGTAACATTGCCTTAAATACATGCTTTCAAATACAGTTAAAAGTGTAGTGCTTATTTAAAAAAAATATTTCTTTTGAATATTTGATGTTTATATTTGCTGTTTTAATAGTTTAGAACACGCCGGCAATATTCATTGTCCATGATACCTCATCTATTGGTACACACCTTTTGTTGAGGCTTCTAAAATCGAGAGGAACATAGGCATATGGATCTAACTTCCCCTTCTTCTTCACATCTCCATCCGCTTTCTGCAAAAATGTCAATAATGTTCATAATACAAGAGGTCAAATATATTCACATCTGCATATTAAGATATTAAGGAAAACATGTGGAAGACTTGAGATAATAATTTGTATATTAGGATACAATTGTTATGATGAATACGGTGAAAAATAACATGGAAAGAATTGTGAAAAATTTTCCTCTGGAAAACCTGTCAGTTTCCATGGCAACCAGATGGTTCTCAACATTGCAATTCCATAAACACCTAAGTAAGAAAACACCATTACTGGCTCTAACACTTGACTTCACACACTCCTTTAATTTCATATGGATCTAGCAAATATAGGCACCATTAAATTACAGTTTGAGATATAACAAGTAAATCTGTAAACCAAGGGCTATTTTACAAATACCATTTGCAATTCAAAAGGATATGAGCTGAAAGAAGGAATGGCCTTTTGACTATGTTATTCAAACAGAAAAGAAATCAGATGAAGGAAGAATAAATCACTGTAAGGGCTTGTCATAAGATTTATATTACGATAAATTTCAAGACCACAATCCAACTGTTGAGGTACCTTGGCTCTGTATTCAGCTCCGGGGGCTGGTTTTTTCGCTGGCTTTTTCTCATCCATGGCTCGATGAATACCACCACCTCCAGCTGAAACAGACAGTGAGTGTACAATTATAGCTTTAATGACCTTGACCTCAGTAAAGTTAAAATCTTTATAAAAACTACACGTGTCTGTGAAAGATGACATTTTAATATGATAATTAATGAGATTAGTGTTTATATATATATCAGTGTATAATAAAGAGAATATAAATTAAACAAAAGAATGACTTTAATTTATATTAATGGTGGACCCATCGCAGAGCCTCCAACATGTTCAATTAATGAAAATGCACGTGTTAAAAATCTCCAGCTAAGTTTGACACAACACACATAAACTAAAGCTAGAAATTGCTATATTATTTATACCGTTCCAAATACCAGTAACGAATAATTTCGTCATTGTCAGCTGATTTGTTTACATGCCGTAGTTGATAGAGACGAAAAAGTTCGAAACTTCAACAAAATAACCCGGTTTATTTTTAAAACAAATAAACCACATTATTGTAAACATTGAAAATTAAACAGCATTCACAGGAATGTTTTGCTGCTACAAACGCTTTTGCAAATATCAAACACATTTGAGCCTCGCTCTGGAAAAACCGGGCTTAATGTGCGTAAAGTGTCGCCCCAAATTAGCCTGGTTAGCAAAGATCCAGTTAAAGCGGAAAATGTCGTCCTTGATTAGCCTGTGCCAAATGCCCAGTCTAATCTGTGACAACACATTTTACGCTCATGCATTAAGCCCCGTTTTCCCAGAGCCAGACTCATTTTTATTAATCATACAGGTTTTTCGGTTATGGTTCCTATCTAGGGTCTTAAGGTACCTTTGTATTTGTTAGGAGAGGCACCCTCATCGTCTGATCCTCCCAGGTCCTCTAACTTGCGCTTTTTGTTCTGTTTGATCTGCAATGGAGGATACACAATCTTGCAATATGAGTGTTCTTACGTAAAAAATAAAATCAGCTGAAACCTTACTTCTTGGGAGAAAGACACAAAGAATTTTGTGGAACTGTAAAGCTCCCAACAAAGTATTTGTCACGAAAATATTTTCCTGTACAAAGGGTGTCTAGAAAATTCACATTTTTTTTATTTAAACAATAAGTGACCATGAAACTGATTAAGTTGTATACTTAAAACTTGCTTATGAAAATATGTCTCTTGAAATCATGAAACATGCATTGTAAATAAGCCAAGATTTTCCAACCTTATACTGCCTTATAATCTAATGAACACATGCAACCAATTTAGTTGATGGAAATGTGCAAAATGGTATCAGATATTGTATTCAAACTATTCACATATTTATGTTAATATTTGTTAACCTTTGAACTCCATACCCAATCACCATGACAACAGGACGTACCTTGCCAGTATCACGACCTTTCTCAAGGGCTGCCAACAGTTCAGTAATGTCATCATTGTCATCAGATTCATCGCCCGCTGCAAGAATTGCATGGTCATGTATAAAATAAAAACCAATGATGAACATACATGTATCTAAGGTACAAGAAGATCTATGTGGAAAATTAATCTGAACATAAAATTTATGAAAACAAATCTTAACTGATGTCAAAAATATTTCCTTTCTTATTACATAAGAAATAGATGTGGTATTTATATAGTTACAACCACTACAAATTTCAATGTCCTGCCTGAAATACCCCGGCATGCCGCATTATCAGAGTTTTAAGAACTGGTTTCCCAACAAGGCAAGCTTCATACCTAACGCTAATAAATTGGGGAGCAAGAGTTATGGTTCTTGTGAACTGCACATCCCATCAATGATATCTATCCATCACTCAAGTTTCAAGTTGATACCTCTTTTAGTTTTTTATATATGCTTCAGACACACAAACATTAACAAAGGTCAGTAACTCCAAGTAGTGGGAAGCAAGAGTTATGGTTCTTGCGCATTGCACATCCCCTCAACAAGATCTACCTATCTATGAAGTTTCAAGTTGATACCACTATTAATTTTCTAGACATGCTCCGGACAAAATCCAAGTATTTTTTTTTACATAAGTTAATAACCTGACAAAAAAATAGAGGAGCAAGAGTTAAGGTTGTTATGCACATCCCCTCAATTCCATCAACTTAACAATGAATTTCAAGTTGATACCTTTAAAATGTTTCCAGATATGCTTCCCAAAAAAATCTGCTGCCTGAGACAGATGGACATTCTGAAACCAGTTCAGTAACCCCCCCCCCTTATAACCCCACAAATTGTGCGGGGATATAGTACATTTAAAATTGATACAAATGTACAAATTTGTAGTTTGTATTCATCATGCTCCGGTGCTGCACAGATTTTTAATATACAAGCGATCTTTTATAACAGGAGGTCGCCGTGGTGTAATTGATATGGTGTCCGCCTAGCTACAGGAAGGTCACAGGTTCAATACTCACTGTGTGAGCGTTCTTTAGATCTCCCCCATAGACACTGGTTCTAGTACAAGAAAAACGGACTCCAGAGTGTTTCAAATAAGCCTTAAGCTTTCTATGTAATCGAGATAAAATACATATGTTTAAACTAAACTAAACTAAATACCTTCATCTTCACTTGACTCTGTGATTATAAGACGGCCATCTGGTGCCGTCTTGAATCCAGAATCTGTCTTGGCTTTCTTCTTCTCAATGGGCTTCGTAGCTGGCGGAAAGAACACAAAAATTGATCACCAGAACTGTCATTAAAGTTATAGCTGTCTTTTAAAACTAATACATATGATCCTTTCACTGAGAAAATGGAGTTTAATGCATGTGCGTTAATTGTCGTCCAAGATAAGCCTGTGCAGTTTGCACAGGCTAATCAGGGACGACTCTTTTTTCTTTTATGATATTTTTTGTTTAAAGAAAGTTTTTTAGCACTGCACAGGCCAATCTGGGATGACACTTTACACATATGGATTAAACCCCCTTTTCACAGAGCAAGGCTTATATGGATTCTTTAATTCTAAACAAGTGGGCCATGATAGCCCTGAAGCACAGAGCTGAATTCAAGGTACATCAATTGTCATAGACTTGACCATGTAGTGTTTTTTTAGATGAAATATTCGGCGTTATTCGGCCCCATTCCCCTCCAGAAAGAGTATATATTTTTCCCCTATTTTGTAAAAAATATCCCCTCTAAAAGTAAAAAAAAAAAAAAAAAAAAANNCCCCCCCCCCCTCAGGGGACCCGAGCCCCTTCCCCCAAAACTGAAAAAAAAACCTGCCATGTAACCTAGTTACCACACTTGACCCAGATTCAAACTCGGCCTGCATATTGTCTCCATAATGATTCTGCCCATGTTTGATCAAGATTGAAACATAAATGTTGCTTCTAGAGTGGTAACATGTTTTTGAATTTTTATTTTACTTGGTGACTTTATTTTTGGACTCATGTGACCCAGATTCTCACTCGACCAATACATTAACAAGATAAACATTCTGACCAAATTTCATCAAGACATAGTCATAAATGTGGCCTCTAGAGAGGTAACAATGATTCTCTAAGATTTGATCTAATACCAAGTTTTTTGACAAACTTGACCCAGTTCAAACTTAGCCTAGATATTGTCAAGATAAACAATCTGACCAAGTTTAATCAAGATTTGATCAGGTCTACAAGTTCTATTGTTTCCACTAACTTAAAGAAATTGGAGTTATATTGCCATAGTAACCCAAACTGATGTGTGCAACCCAGTTTGGAATACATCTTTTATCTTGGTTTAATAATTATAAGTTAACTTCATGCTCCAAAATAAAGCAAACTCTGGTTAACTGAAAAAAAAGAATGATGAGAACAACTACTCACCCATGACTTTCTTGGAGGCAGAAACATCCATGAAGTCTGTTATGTCATCATCCCCGCCCTCGTGTAACCATGCATGACCTCCTGTGACCTTCTTCTTTTCTGTGACCTTCACCTTTGACCTCTTGACCTTCTGGTCGTCCTCTGGCTCTGAGTCTGAATCCCTGAGAAGCTCATCAATACTGGAACAAATGTTAAATGTGTGACATATATAGGTACAACACCAATCACTCTGTAATACTCTCAAAGTACCCTATAAATATCCATTGTCAAACACATCAGCACCTAGATAACCAAAGTTTCTTTTGTGGTTGAGTGTATTAGCAATATTATTAGCTAAAGACATCTTAATTGGATGATGGTGTTGTATTACAACCAAACAGTTAGACATTCCTTTTCTCAGTTTTCAAAACTATGCTAAATGTTTTGACATTGTTCTAACATAGCAGTTTTCAAGTTAACTGCAACATTTTGATTCTTTCTGTGTCTGTGACATTTAACTTTTTTTTCTTATGTTTATTCCCATGCATATTATAATTAGTTAAACGTAGTTGTACATGTTTTACAGTATATATTAACAATGAAACTTCAACAACTTTTTAGAATTTGATGAAATCGTAAAGTTAAATTCTGTGAGTTTCAATCCATAATTCATAAATAAAGTATTAACATACAAGTATGTATACATTTGTAGCTCACCTTTCTGGCTGAGTTTTGAACTTCTCCCCCTCATCCTCACTCTCAGTGTCCTCCTTGTCATCGGGTTTCTTCTTGGATCTCTCCAGGGTCTTACGAATGTTGCCCAGCTGCTTTCGGATACTGTCAGACGCCATTCCATATATTGTCTCATATCTGAGGAGAAATCATTACATAAAATGCTTGATTATTGGTAATACACACATAATATTAAAACAAGACTATTGCCAAGCAATTATGTCCCCTACCGGCTCCAACATTGTCAGATTTTTTTAATTTTTGTTGTTGCCATAGCAACCAGAATTTTTGATGTAGGAACAAAATTAAATGACGTGCATAATGTCCATATTGCTATCTATCCATGTTTCAAGTTTCATGAACAAATATGAACAACTTTTAAAGTAATCGCAGGATCCAGAAAAGTGTGACAGACTGACTGACTGACTGACTGACAGACAGACAGAGAGTCCCCTCCGGTGAAACCGGTAGGGGACAATAAAAGAGCATATTCAAATGAGTAAAAAACATACCTCATTTTCAAACAAATTGAATTTGAAGCTTATAATTTGTATTAAACTTAATTGTGAAAGAATGAAAAAGAAAATATATATCTTTTATAAGTCAAACAAAATAACATATCGAATACATAGAAAAACAACTACAGCTAAAATGGTTTGGAAAATATGTGTAACAAAAACAACAACTGACATTTTTTTCAAAAGTTTCAAGTGACTCTTACCCAAATTTTGCTAAAATGGTTTGGGAATTATTTGTAACAAAAACAACAACTGACATTTGTTTCAAACAATTTCAATTGACTCTCTTACCCAAATTTTTTGACAAGTTTTGTGTAGACCTCCTTGGACTTAAACCTGAAGTGATGATGGCAGTCATCCTTCATGCTGGTCAGGCTTAACATCTGGGGACAGAAATGGCTCTCATGTATGTACGTACGTAGGCAAGTGGGGAGAGTATGCGTATGTAGAAAAGTGGGGATACAAAATGTGTATGTACGTAGGCAAGTGGGGACAGACAAAGGACCATCATTCTGCCTAAATTTGTTGCAGACAACCTCTCTCTTTTTTTGTGATTATCTGCACATAAAGGTCGTTCAACTGTCAAAGTTTGAGTGAAATCCGCACAGTAGTTAAAGAGACATTGTAAACACAAACTTCAGGGCATACGTCTTTTTACGAACGGACGTAAGTACTGATAAGTGCAATGCTTAATGCCTCCCACTCCATGGGGCATAAAAATACTATTAAGAATTTAAAGAATAAGAGTATGTACAGACCAACATATGAATGGCCTACATATCAAAGGGTGAACAGATTGACAAAGAATACTATGAAGCCCCTCCCATACACACACACACTTTTGGTAGTGGTGTATAACAAGGTTTAAATTTGATTGCCCAATATAAAAATAAAATGCGGCCATTTTCAATCTGATTTGCTAGTTTATTTGGCCTGAATTCTTTTTTATCTTCATTTTGGAATTAAAAAAAAAGAGAAAGGGGTGCGCGCTATACATGGGGGCGCGCTTTAAGTGGATTTCTTTAGTACATAGCCCCCACCACACACACTTTTTTGTAGTAAAGGTAGTCTCTAAACCAAGGTATCTTAAAGCTTGAAACACTCCAACTTACCAATGGTTTGAGGTGCGGTGCCAGGGTGGTGACATCGTACGAGGCCACGAGCACCTTGGTGAAGGCAAGCGCCCCCTGGACGACCTCACGTGACTTTGACCTCAGCAGCAGACACACGTCCTCTAGCACTGCTGCCAGCATGGCAGACGACATCTGGTCTGAGATGGGCATATTCAAATATAAAAAAAAAAATGTAATACACGAAGAGAACTTGTGTTTCAATTCTTTGGTTACTATTTTGATTAAGACATGTAAATTTACTTATTAAACAAGTGAATTGTAGGTAAGCGTAAATTGTTACGTTTTCTTTCAAAGTCACTGATTGGACATTATTGTTGAGTATTTTAGTAACATTTGATTGAAAGGTTAACATTTAACCAGATCTGTAAATACAACCAACCTTAGCAAACAATTTACTCAGAATAAATTTTAATAGAACTAAACATTTCAGAATAGTTTGATTAAAATTGATTTAAATGGATTTTATTACAATTAAGTCAATGAAAATACAAAACAGGGGCTGGGCCCTGAGGTTAAAAAGGACATATGCTTTCAAAATAAATCTCTGACCTTTGAACTGGTACATGATCCTGGTGAGGGCCAGTAGGGTGGCACCGATCATCTGAGGGGAGCCAGCGAAGCCTGCCATCACCATCTTGAAGTACTCCTCCAGGGCACCATCTGTATTCAAGACAACGGGTGTATACGGCAAATATTGCAACATCCTGTACCAAGACAGCAGGTGAATATGGCAAATATGATATTGAGCTATATCAAGCCATTAGGTGTATACAGCAAATATATCATCTTCCCGTATTAAGCTACAATGTAATCCAGAATAGGACTTTTAAAGTTATCGCATAATCCACCATTCTCAGCAATATTTCTAGTCTATTTGTTGCCATAGCAACCAGAATTCTTGACGTAGGAACAAAATGAAATGACGTGCATAATCTCCATATTGCCATCTGTCCATGTTTCAAGTTTCATGAAAAAATATGAAGAACTTTTTAAGTTATCGCATAATGCAGAAAAGTGTGACAGACTGACTGACTGACAGAGCGCAAACCATAAGTCCCTCCGGTTTCACCGGTAGGGGACTAATTAAAAGGGGATAAATTTATGTACAATTATGAAGCTAATTAACATTTGATTTGTTGGTATGTATGCTTGAAATGTTGGTATTCAGAATTTAACAGTATTTCAGTCATATAACGGTGGTCGCTAAGCTGGTTTACCAGAACTATGCCTTATCTCTTTAATATGCCACAAAAGGGAGACAAACAGTGACTGCATCGTCCATCTGTCTGTGTGTCTGTCAGTTGGTGCCAGTTCTTGTGCCGAGCAAATTCAGAGGTATTGAAGGCATTTATATCATACTTCACATCATGATAGAGTGCATTGAAAGGAAATGCAAATTGCAAGATTTTTTCAATATTTATTGCCCTTATGAAATTATTCTTGTGCAGAGCACAAATCCATTCGTATTGAAGGAATTGAAACTAAAACCAAACCATACCCTTACTAAATGGATGCCCTTAACCAAACAGCGAGAATTTGTACCTTTGTCAGTGCCTGACCAGCGTATGCAAGCGTTCCCCATCTCTACGAGCAGGGCGTAGGACGCAGCACGTGCCTTCTCGGCTATCTCTTTGGTACACAGGATTGCCTGCAGATACAGATAATAATTGTTGGTTTCCAGCATCAAAGTGCTTTATCATTGCCTGATGACAATATTTCCATGAGAGCTTAACTCGCTCTCATGAGTGTCAACTTGTCACAAAAAGCGCCCGTTAATATTAATCTTTAGTTTAAGATCGGACTTTAAGCACTTACCTCTCTTAAGGCATCATATTAATGGTTAAGCCATATTTTCTATTCCAAATTTTTACTTACAATTTGAATCTGTATGGACAAAGAATATATTGCTTTGAAATATTAGTGTTTGTTAACCTCAGGAACTACAGCCAGCAAGAATTCGTCTTGTCTGCTCTCCAATACTTGAAATATGTTCACCAAACATCGCAACCTGGGCTGAAACAAAATTAACATAAGCGTGTCAGTAAATTGGATTTTTTTTTTTTTTATTATATGGCGTTCTCCTAAAGCTGCATCTCAATTACTTTTTCCTGACTGATCATTTAAATTTATTCAACTTAAAGCAATCCTCTTTGGTTTGGATATGGAAACTTAGGAAAGCTGCATATATGTCTCTATAAGGCTATTATACCCATGAACCAACTAAGAGACCCAAGGTAACAGAAGACTGGGCTTTTTTTTCCTTCATAGAGAATGGCTGTTTTTAAATAATTTGAGAAGATTGCAACTAACTTTTTCACAATTTAAAGAAGTTCGAGACACAAATTTTCAGAATTAAAATAATTTGCCACTCTACTCTTTTTACCACAATTTTGAACAGTTTGTGACTCATTTTGTTAAAATTTTAAAAAGTCTGTGGGGGGGGNATGGGGGGGCCAAGGCAGCTTCACAAAGATGGGAAAAAAAGCCCTGCCCAAGGTAACACAAGAGCTTTGTTCTCACAGCTTTGGAAGATGGACTTGATGTAGACAGGGAATTGAGTAGTGCGCCCTGAATGTCAGCCAGGTTGGCCCGCACAAACTCCCTGCTCTGAGTGGACCGCCCCGCACAGATCTCCTCCAATATCCGGTAACTCTTCTTCTGCAGCGACCGGTCACGCACCTGCAGTAGGGATGGGTCAGTGGTCACATGGCAGAAACATCTCTGGTTCATCCTAGTATGTTACTTAAAAGTTCTAAATACTTATGGTTAATCTATTTTTTAAACCTTAATATACATTAATGTTACTGGATTAATATTCTTGTGGATTTATACCAAGGGCAACTGATGCAATAAAGAGTGCAGAAGTTTGCCACTCACTAAAAAAAATAAACCTGACATTTTTTTTTATTTTTTTTTTAACCAGAATATAAAAATGATTAATCAATATCAAATATTCAAATTTACCATTGTCAAAACACACATATATCAAATATTTGTTTTTCAGGCATCTTTTCATGTTTGCATCTTTTACTTGTGGTATTGTTAATGTAATATCCCTATAGATTTGCACATATTTAGTTGGAAGGTATATTGTATTTCAAGGGATGACAAACATGGCCATTTCGGTCACAAGCTGAAAACACATGTTCCCTACCTCTAGATTCTGCACGGCGAGTTTAAACACCTGTCGTAATTGTTCACACTCCAGGTAGGGCAACATACCAATGAGTAGATCATGCAAAGCAATTCTGGAATACAATAACAAGTTGGTTATATGTGTCCTGTTCTGAGAAAACTGGGCATAATGCTTGTGCGTAAATTGTCATCCCAGATTAGCCTGTGCAGTCCGCACAGGCTAATCAGGGACAACAATTTCCGCTTTTATGGCATTTTTCGTTTAAATGATGTCTCTTCTTAGCGAAAATCCAATTTAGGTGGAAAGTGTTGTCCTGCATTAGCCTTTGCGGACTGCACAAGCTAATCTGGGAGGACACGTTACGCACATGCATTATGCCCAGTTTTCTCAGAACACAGCACATATTATAATTTTTCAAATTCCTCTTTTTATACATTGAACCTAAAATGTATAATCTATTTCGTACAAACATTATTCATGTTTGTGATACAGAATAAAAAGAGTATATGAAAGGCAATATGTATACAAACCATCACTACAGAGATATTGTATAAAAATGTATTGAATTATCAATAAACCTGTAAAAGTTTGCTATACTATAATTACATTACATTAAAAAATAAAGATCATAGTCCTGGCTTTCAAAATTGCACAAAAAAAAATGTTTTATTTGACTATACAAAAATCAGATCTTTATTAAACCCCTCCACAATGATTACCTTTTGTAAGCTGTAATATCTTTTTCTTGGAGTCTTTCTTGGCATTTCTCACAATATGTGACAATACTCTGTAAAGAAATACAGATTTGTAATCTCTAGACAGTTAATCAATTCTTACCTATGTCAGAAATATTTGATTAGCTGTATACTGTTTTTACACAAACAAGAGATGTGTTTGTCAGAAACACAATTCCCCCCTACTGCGCCGCTTTGAAATAAAATTTATATTTTTCATTTGGCTGGTATAGAAATTATCTCCCTTTAAAGCTTGTTACTTCCCTTGGATTTTGTTTTTCGACCTTTGACCTTGAAGGATGACCTTGACCTTTCACAACTCAAAATGTGCAGCCCCATGAGATACACATGCATGCCAAATATCAAGTTGCTATCTTCAATATTGCAAAAGTAATGGCCAATGTTAAAGTTTTCGGCNGAACCATTTTTTTTTATTTTTTTTTATTTTTTATTTTAGAAAGAAGTGTCTTATGACTTATGATTATTAGAATCTATAGCTCAATTTTATTTTTTAAACAACCTACAAAATATATAACCATAATTTATATAATTTTTATCCAAAATGGCTGTAAAACCCCGTGCCCAAATAATGCTTTTGTCAATGAAAATTCTTCCCCATTTGGAAGATTTCACGACTCAAAAAATCCCCATTTTGCTAGGTACTTTTTCCCCAAATAGACAGAAAAAGGCCTGCCCTCACATTCCAAGTTTTTCTCAAACTCCAGTTATGTTGAAACAAGCTGTTTATGGCCTAATTGTACTTGTGACCTTGACATGCTGCCACTACAATACCAGAAATCCAATATTTGACCAACTAACCTGTTTGTCTGTGATCTGGAAGTAGCACTTGATTGTTTCCAGGACGGCTTGTTTGCTCAGGTCCTTAGCAACCGTCGGCTCCGTCGTGAACTGGTTGAACAGGATAGGCAGGAAGTTCTTGGAGAACTTTCCGAGCTCTGTACGACTTTCTTCTGAAATGTTGGACATATTAATTGTGTAATACTATAAACTAATAACACATTTCTGTACATTCGATGCTTTTTTCTAACATAATACTCACTGAATGTTCTATTGACAAACAACTCAAATATTGTTGTTGAATTACTCAATAAACAATGAAAAATTAGTCCCAAATCTTGAACGGAACTATGTACTTAGTTATATATACCATAGTTTTGACTACAATTACAAAATTTGCCCTGGTTGAGTTCTACCACACAACATACCTGAGTCTTTGCCCTGGTTGAGTTCTACCACATGACATACCCGAGTCTTTGCCCTGGTTGAGTTCTACCACATGACATACCAGAGTCTTCGCCCTGGTTGAGTTCTACCACATGACATACCTGAGTCTTTGCCCTGGTTGAGTTCTACCACACGACATACCTGAGTCTTTGCCCTGGTTGAGTTCTACCACATGACATACCTGAGTCTTTGCTCTGGTTGTGTTCTACTGCACGAGGTACCTGAGTCTTTGCCCTCGTTGAGTTTTACCACATGACATACCTGAATCTTTGCCTTGGTTGTGTTCTACCACACGACATACCTGAGTCTTTGCCCTGGCTTTGTTCTTCCACACCCCATACCTGAGTCTTTGCCCTGGCTTTGTTCTACCCCACCTCATACCTGAGTCTTTGCCCTGGCTTTGTTCTACCACACCCCATACCTGAGTCTTTGCCCTGGCTTTGTTCTACCACACCCCATACCTGAGTCTTTGCCCTGGCTTTATTCTACCACACCCCATACCTGAGTCTTTGCCCAGGTTGAGTTCTACCACACCCTATACCTGAGTCTTTGCCTTGGTTGTGTTTTACCACACCCCATACCCGAGTCTTTGCCTTGGTTGTGTTCTAACACATCCCGTACCTGAGTCTTTGCCCTGGTTGAGTTCTACCACACCCCATACCTGAGTCTTTGCATTGGTTTTGTTTTAACACACCCCATACCTGAGTCTTTGCCCTGGTTAAAATCTACCACACCCCATACCTGAGTCTTTGCCCTCGTTGAGTTCTACCTCACGACATACCAGAGTCTTTGCCCTAGTTGAATTCTACCACACCCCATACCTGAGTCTTTGCCCTGGCTTTGTTCTACCACATCCCATACCTGAGTCTTTTTCCTGGTTGTGTTCTACCACACCCCATACCTGAGTCTTTGCCCTGGCTTTGTTCAACCACACCCCATACCTGAGTCTTTGCCCTGGCTTTATTTCACCACACCCCATACCTGAGTCCTTGCCCTGGTTAATCAGCTTCCTAAGTGATGCCATCACCTCCATACGCAGGTCTTCCCTCTCGCCGATAGCTGTACCCAGCACCTTGGCTATGCCTTTGAACGACTGAAGTACAAGAGGGGCAAAAACTTATGGGCTGTGTGTATTTTAAAGTTTATTTACGGATCCACAACTTTTTGTTGAGCACATTTTTAGGGTGGACCTGCCCCTGTGTCTTTTCAGAGATTTTTTTTTTATGGGTTCATGGACTCTTGCTTATTTATATCCCTGAAAAACAATACTGAAACAAGCAAATATGTTGAATTGATATCCCCCGCCAAAAGTTTGCAACCCGAAACTCTGTACATAGCTAATTATAGACAAGAGCACCGCCTAGCGGGTGCAGACCGCTCATCTATTTTTGCTTTTTAGAGGTGAAAGGACCTATCACAATACTTCAATCAAAAATGGGAGAGGGGTGGGGGTGGAGAGGTGTGTATAGTGTGGGTGTGTGGTCATTTATAAACTTTCCAAAAAGAAAAGAAAGAAAAACAAGAGATTTGTTTGTCAGAAACACAATGCCACCTACTGCGCCGCTTTGAAAAAAAAAATGACCTTTGACCTTGAAGGATGACCTTGACCTTTCACCACTCAAAATGTGCAGCTCCATGAGATGCACATGCATTATTTTTTTTACCTTGAAGGATGACCTTGACCTTTCACCACTCAAAATGTGCAGCTTCATGAGATACACATGCATGCCAAATATCAAGTTGCTATCTTCAATATTGCAAAAGTTATGACCAACGTTAAAGTTTTCGGACAGACACACAGGCGGACAGACGGTCAAAATTTGTGTGCGTAGGGAAAGGCCTTGTCCATATACACATGCATACCAAATATGAAGGTTATATCTCAAGGGACATAGAAGTTATGAGCATTTTTCGAAACCTAAACGCAGATTTTGAAACCTAAACGCAGACCCTTACTTCAAGGTTAAGGTCACAGGGGTGAAAATTTTTGTGCGTATAGAAAGGCCTTGTCCATATACACATGCATACCAAATATGAAGGTTATATCTCAAGGGACATAGAAGTTATGAACATTTTTCGAAACCTAAACGCAGATTTTGAAACCTAAACGCAGACCCTTACTTCAAGGACAAGGTCACAGGGGTCAAAAATTTTGTGCGTATGGAAAGGCCTTGTCCA
>VMBQ01001874.1:0-21064 GCA_007657795.1 Dreissena rostriformis | reverse complement strand
GTAAGTGTTGCAAGTATGAAAGCAATGGCTTTGATACTTTAGGAAAAAAGTGGACCTAAACACAAAACTTAACCAAAATTTTAATTTTCTAAGTATAAAAAGGGCACATAATTCTGTCAAAATGCCAGTCAGAGTTACCTAACTTTTCCTGCACAGTCCCCTTACGATAGTTAGTAAGTGTTGCAAGTATGAAAGCAATAGCTTTGATACTTTAGGAAAAAAGTGGACCTAAACACAAAACTTAACCAAAATTTTCAATTTTCTAAGTATAAAAAGGGCACATAATTCTGTCAAAATGCAAGCCAGAATTATCTAACTTTGCCTGCCCAGTCCCCTCATGATAGTTAGTAAGTGTAGCAAGTTTGAATGCAATAGCATTGATACTTTATGAGAAAAGTGTACCTAAACGCAAAACTTAACCGGACGCCGACGCCAACGCCGACGCCGACGCCGACACCAAGGTGATGACAATAGCTCATAAATTTTTTTCAAAAAAGATGAGCTAAAAATGTATGAAACAAAATAACAAAGGGCAATATAAGCCTGATTTTCTTTTTTGAAAAGACCGACATGCAGATGGATGAACACGGTAATAACTGTAAAATAACAAAGTGTAGGCTTATTGTTTTTATGCATTGCAATTCTCCTCATTGATACACCCATGGAGTTTCATGTTAAACTCTTGTATAGTATGTGAGATATAGCCTTAACAAGGCTTGTCACCATAGGATGACATATGCCCCCTTTTTCCACATTTTTCAAAACCTAAACGCAAAACCTAAACGCAAAGTGTGACGGAATTTTAGACAGACAGACAGACGGACAGTACGATCACTATATGCCCCCTACCGGGGGCATAAAAAGTTTCACTATTCCAAAAACAACAAAGGGCAATATCTCTTATTTAAGAAAGTGTAGGGTTATGGTTCTTGTCCATAAAGTTTCATGTTGAAATCTTGTATAGTATCTGAGATATAGCCCTGAAAAGTAACATCATTCAAAAGCAAAAAAAGGCAATAACTCTTATTTAAGAAAGTGTAGGGTTCTTGTGCATGGTACTTCTCCTCATTGACATCTTTACACCCATGAAGTTAAATGTTGAAATCTTAAATTCTTTCTGAGATATAGCCCCGAAAAGTTTGTTACAGAAAGACGGAGAGACTGTCTAACAGACAGACTGACAGATGGACAGCACCAACACTATATCTCTCCCCCATTCGGCGGGGGATAAAAAGTGTACTGAATACAATGGATAAATGATTTATCCACATCATGTGATTTCCAATCAATCTTGCCCCACTCTGTAAGTAAGTAACTGCAACAAAAACAAAGTCTTCACTTAAACATTTTTCCATAGGCTATGAACAGCCATTAACATACATATGAAGGTATGCGTATAAATCTCATAGTGACCAATCAATGATGTGAGTCTCTTACATGTGCTACATTACATGCTGATGAATAGAGACTCCATGCCTCACAGTTATGAACCGTATGCATTTGATCCAAGACTCAATCTCAATACTCGCTCAAAAGTAACAAACATTCTTATTTGTCAATATTTTGAGTAGACTAAATTTGAGGCTAAAAGCGTTCATAGTTGCGGCACCTTATACTTAGAAAACTCTCCATATAAAGCAAGAAAATGAACAAAGCAGTACTGCAAGTGGAGTTGTTTGTCGCACCACACTAGCCGGAATGTGATGTACAATAAAGACAAACAATCCGGACCAAACAGGATTTATGAATTACAGATTAAACAGAAAATGTAAGTGGTTGAAAGAAATTGCGGTCCACAGCCGACTAGCGATATACATGTATTGGACATCGCAAAATAACGGATCGCGATATAGAGGATCTGTAGTTTACTACTCACGATTGCGAGGTCAGTGGGTCGCGTACAGAAGCCCGGCAGGAGGGACCAGATCTGCAGTTGTAGTGTCTCGTAAGTTTTGGAGGCAACTATGTTCTGCTGGTCAGACAGTTCTAGTGCTGAATCAAAAACAATTATACTTTTAATTTGCCTTTAATTAATAGTTTGAAGAAACTTACTTTAACAAGAGTTCCGCGGTCAGAGACATATGCCCCCAAAACAGGGCCTTGATTTTCACACTTATTGTGAAAGTGACCTTTGACCTTTGACTTAGTGACCCCAATTTCAATAGGGGTCATCTACTGTCCAAGGCCAATGCACATGTGAAGTATCGAGTCAATCGGTCAATTGGTTGACGAGTTATTGATCGGAAATGATTTTCACACTTATCGTGACAGTGACCTTGACCTTTGACCTGGTGATCCCAATTTCAATAGGGGTCATCTACTGTCCAAGGCCAATGCATATGTTAAGTATCAAGTCAATCGATCAATTAGTTGACGAGTTATAGATCAGAAACAATTTTCACTCTTATTGTGACAGTGACCTTTGACCTAGTGACCCTAATTTCAATAGGGGTCATCTACTGTTCAAGGCCAATGCACATGTGAAGTATCAAGCCAATCGATCAATTCGTTGACGAGTTATTGATCGGAAACGATTTTCACACTTATTGTGACAGTGACCTTTGACCTAGTGAACCTAATTTCAATAGGGGTCATCTACTGTCCAAGGCCAATGCACATGTGAAGTATTACGCCAATCTGTCAATCCGTTCAAAAGTTATTGATCGGAAATGAGCTGGTCTACTGACAGACACACAGACCGACCTTCATCCAGTAAAACAATATACCCCTCTTTTAATAGTTTTAGGGAACTTAATTTAATAAACAAGAGATGTGTTTGTCAGAAACACAATGCCCCCTAATGCGCAGCTTTGATTTTTTTTTTAAACCTTTGATCTTGAAGGATGACCTTGACCTTTCACCACTCAAAATGTGCAGCTCCATGAGATACACATGCATGCCAAGTAACAAGATGCTGTCATCAATAATGCAAAAGTTATGACAAAACTTTACCCTAGGTTAAAGTTTTTAGACAGACAGACACACACAATGACGGACAGACAGACAGGCCAAAAACTATATACTCTTTTTTTTTTAAAGGGGGCATAAAAACGAACACATAAGCTTATAGTAAAAGGATATACCATTTTTATAGTGAAAATGAGTTCTATTTTTCTTTTTTCTTGATCAGGTCATTCTTTCAAAAAAAAAATAACTCATCACTAAGATTTGTAATGACGTTTTAATACATTAGGGTAACAAGCATACCTTTTAAAGAAATTCGGAAAAACCCTGATATTATACATAACGAGTAATAATTGTGCAAACAAAAGATAAGAGAAACACGATTGCATTCTTTAAATATTCTTCATAAGACTTTAACTAACATCTGAGCCTCAGTTTGGCGGCTAAAGGCAGGAAGTAGGAGGTGAAGAACCCCAGCTCTGTTTCCTGCACATTCTCCCTCATCACCGGTAGCAACCAACTCCGGGGAAAGTCAAGATCATCACTGCAATACAGACGTCGCAAAATGATTAGAAAATCATACAGGCAAACGTAGGTAAAATATACTTTTGCATACATAAATGCTTATGCATTCAGCAACACCGGAAAATTTGGAACCAGACTTAATTAGAGTTTTAGTTTCATATATGCAGGCTTGTTAAATTTATTTGATCTAAAGCATAACTTCAAATCAACTTTGACAGTACAGTCACAAGTTATGGTTTCCTACATAACAACATATGAAAGCTTAACCAGCCAATGGATTATCACTTCAAGTTAGTTTAGTTAAAGTTTAAAGGCCCTATAAAGGTGACGATCCGTAATTATTTACCGATTTTTAAATATTTTTTTCATATTTTATTTATAAAGGTTATCGAAAAACAATATATATATGCTATTGGACATTACCATAAAACAAGAGCACCGCATAGCGGGTGCTAACGCATGGCTGTGGGTGCTTGGAATTTGTGTTTTTTTACCTTTGACCTAGAAGGTCATCATTGACCCTGACCTTTCACCACTTAGAATGTACAGCTCCATGAGATACACATGCATGCCAAATATCAAGTTGCTATCTTCAATATTGCAAAAGTTATGGCCAAAGTTTTCAGACGACGACGACGCGGAGAGACGAGAGGGCTATGACAATACCTCGGGTTCTTCGAAAACAGCCGAGCTAAAAATGAGCAAAACAACTTGTTTTGAGCTCAAAATACAGTGTTCTCCAAGTCAATTGTGTTTACAAACAATCAGTTTATTTGCATCGCTGTTTATTCGGGAAAGTGAAAGTGACTCAGGTCACCAAAAATGTATCGTTGATTTTCAAGGTTTTCCGGTATCACTCACAAAGTAGGTCTCTTCTAAATGGTTAAAACGTTTGTAGTGATTTAATAAGTTACTTTCTGCTGGTAAAAAGTTGTTTAAAATAGAATTAAAATTGAATTTTCTTTCAGCTATTTTTAGCATACGTCGCCGCTTTGAGGCTACACACCACATTAGTTGCAAAGTTGTAAACATTTCTTCCAATTATGAAACGGGTATATCTTCCATAATTCTTGACAAAGTTGCACCTAAGCTGTGTTATTAGCATTTTTTATGCAAGAGTAACTGATATCCGGTGAAAATTAGACAGGTTTCTATGCATAATAATTGGATTTGTCACCTTTATAGGGCCTTTAAACCTAAACATTTTAGCTTGATTTCATGGAAAGCCTAAGGCTTATTGAAACACTCTCTCAAGTCCGTTTCCTGGGTAGAAGCAGTACTTGATATCTATTTGGGGAGATCTAAAGAACAGTGGGGATCGAAACCATGAAATCCTGATCGCTAGGTTGACACCATATCCACTACGCCACGCGATCTCAATCCAAGTCCCGTACCTCTGTCCAGTGATCTGCAGGGGTATGGCCGCTAGCACCTCCCGAGGCCCCATGGCCCTCACCGCACACCCCACTGCGTGGTCCAGCTCCCCTTTGTATGCAAATCTCACACTGTCCCTCAGCTCAGCTATTGCTGTCAGACTCTGTAGAAATGATGTGTACACTTTTATGCTGCACGCAACATGAAATTTCGTCACGGATTTCTGATGTATTCAAGGATTTATTCTTGAATCTTAAGATATCCGCACAAACTGCAAGAAAAACTGTCTTTTATGCACTAAAGACTATTGCAAATGTATTTCAATTACTTGAGATATTTGCACGAATAAAGTGTTAACATTCTGTCCAGCCCGTGTGTGAACCCCATGTGAACCCCAATGAAAATGCATCCTGTTAACACTCCTGTCATCCATGCATGGGGCAATGTACAGAAAAGTTACTAACAAATACTGAAATCGGAGTTTCATTATACTAAACCATAGTTTATGACGGACAACAACCCTTAAAAGAATCTCAAATGAGTAATAATTATATTTAAAGTAATTTATGTAAATCAATACCTTTTGAAATACTGCTGGACATATTCTTCCCAGGCTCTGCAAATATACAAAGAGCTGTTTATGTGACAAAAATATTTACATTACAATTACATATTTATGTAAAAGAATAAACAATTTAATAATTTTACGCAGAGATCCATGATTGTAGGCAATGAAAAACAAAACTCATTACCGTGGCATTCACAGGGTTTGTGAAAAAAATCACAATCAAATTTATTGAAATATTGCATTAAACATATAAATAACTGTGTTTGCAAATCTATTTAAATTCGTCATGCAAGTATAAACAAGGATTGGACAGAAATTCGATCAAATCAGGAGTCCCCTACTTGTAAATACCTCTTTGCTCTGAGAAAACGGGGCTTAATGCATGTGTGTCAAGCATAGCATCACTGGAAAGGGAGACTATTAAACATGCTCATTCAGACAAGAGCTAAAATTATTGTCTCCATTTCCTGTTCAATATACTAAATTATCTTACCAAAAGCAAACAAATATTCCCAATCAGCCATGATTCGTGAAATGACTGCAACTGACTTTGCTCATATTCTATGTCTCCAATCTTACCTGGAACATGGCTGCAAACGTCTGCAGTACAAAGCTCAGGCGGCAAGGAACTGGTATCCAAGGTCATGCTTACCTGGAACATGGCTGCAAACACCTCCAGTATGAAGCCCCAGGCGGCAAGGAACTGGTATCCAAGATCATGCTTACCTGGAACATGGCTGCAATACGAAGCCCCAGGCGGCAAGGAACTGGTATCCAAGGTCATGCTTACCTGGAACATGGCTGCAAACACCTGCAGTACGAAGCCCCAGGCGGAGTGGAACTGTCATCCAAGGCCATGCTTACCTGGAACATTGCTGCAAACACCTGCAGTACGAAACCCCAGGCGGCATGGAACTGGTATCCAAGGTCATGCTTACCTGGAACATGGCTGCAAACACCTGCAGTACGAAGCCCCAGGCGGCATGGAACTGGTATCCAAGGCCATGCTTACCTGGAACAATGCTGCAAACACCTGCAGTACGAAGCCCCAGGCGGCATGGAACTGGTATCCAAGGCCATGCTTACCTGGAACATTGCTGCAAACACCTGCAGTACGAAGCCCCAGGCGGCATGGAACTGGTATCCAAGACCGCTCTCCAAGGCCTTCAGCACCTTCTGCATGGGCGAGGGGGAACCCTTCCATGTGGGCTTTATCTGGGTTCCCACGGTCGCACTGGCCGGGTCCACACATCCAAATATTACTGCCTGATTTAGGGAACAGTGGAGACCACATTGTTAACGTTTTATAGATATCAACACAAAACTGCATATTAATTATATTATATGTAATTTAAACAAGAGGCCCATGAGGGCCTGAATCGCTCTACTGGCTGGAATGTCAATGGAATGGAAAGTCAACATGCAAGGGAATACTGAAAACACAAATCCTTTCATCCTTGCCAAATGAATTATCAGATGGCTTATATTTTATTTAATTTTAAATTAATAATTGCAACCAATTAAACAACCTACTTAAACGCCTCGGACCAATACAAATTCAAGGGGAGATAATTCTGGACTTTTTACTCTGATGTTACCCATTTTCAATAGGGTGCGAGTCCTCATTAATATAAAGACACTGAACAAGTTTGAAAAGAATCAGATGAAAACTGTGGAGTTTATCGCGTAAACAAGAAAAAGTCTTACGCACGCACCGACGCACGCACGGACGGACGGTCTAATGTAACCCATTTTCAATAGGGTTCGAGTCCTCATTAATATAAAGACACTGAACAAGTTTGAAAAGAATCGGATGAAAACTGTGGAGTTTATCGCGTAAACAAGAAAAAGTCTAACGCACGCACGCACGGACGGACAGTCTGATGTAACCCATTTTCAATAGGGTTCGAGTCCTCATTAATATAAAGACACTGAACAAGTTTGAAAAGAATCGGATGAAAACTGTGGAGTTCATCGCGTAAACAAGAAAAAGTCTAACGGACGCACACACGCACACACACACACACGCACGGACGGACGGACGGACGACGGAAACCACACCATGACATAAGCTCTTCCGGCCTTCGGCCAGTAGAGCTAAAAATCACACATTATTCTGTTTTGCAAAGATGAGATACAGATGACCTTATTTGGGACATGATTATACACTTATATCTTTATGAATAAATTTGCCCTGAAATACATCACCACTCAAAAGAAATGAAAGTGATTTTTTCTTAGTAACGAAACATGCACAAACTTCCTAACCCACAGATTTGTATACACAAAGGAGTCTCTTCTTAAACACGTACCATCTTAAATAGTGTATAAATAAAAATACACAATTGAGTTTCCACTGATAAAACATTCTATTTCAAATTACAAAGAAAATATGTTACTTAACAATGTTTTTTTTTTAAATAAGAAATAATTAAAATCTTAAATTTTATTTGACATCAATAACGTACCACCATACACACGATTATGTCTCTATGTACCTTAAGCATTTTCCCTGCAGCAGACGTGATTTCCGTCTTCTGAGAGAGCAGACACACCATTCCGGCAGAAAAGAGACGGGGCAGGTGATTTATACACAGCTTACTGTCGAGTCTACAAGAACAAAAGTGACTAAAATGAGCACAAGCCTCTAAGCCAATAAACTGGAAAATGAGCACAAGTCTCTAAGCCATAAACTGGAAAATTGAGGAAAAGCCTCTAATCCATCAACTGGAAAATAAGCACAAGCCTCTAAGCCATAAACTGTTAAATGAACACAAGCCTCTAAGCCATAAACTGGAAAATTGAGCACAAGTCTGTAAGCCATGAACTGGAAAATTGAGCACAAGTCTGTAAGCCATAAACTGGAAAATAGAGCACAAGTTGTTACTCTGTAAGCAATAAACTGGAAAATTGAGCACAAGCCTGTAAGCCATAAACTGGAAAATTGAGCACAGGCCTGTAATTCATAAACTGGAAAATTGAGCACAAGTCTCTAAGCCATAAACTGGAAAATTGAGAACAAGCCTCTAAGCCATAAATTGGAAAATTAAGCACAAGCCTCTAAGCCATAAACTGGACTAGGCCTAAGCGTTCTTGAGTTATCATCCGGAAACCATTTTACTGTTTCGAGTCACTGTGACCTTGACCTTTGACCTAGTGACCTCAAAATCAATAGGGGTTATCTGCCAGTCATGATCAATGTACCTTTGAAGTTTCAAGATCCTAGGCCTAAGCGTTCTTGAGTTATCATCAGGAAACCATCTGGTGGACGGACGGACTGACCGACCTACCGACGGACCGACATGTGCAAAACAATATACCCCCTCTTCTTCGAAGGGGGGGCATTAAAATTGAGCATAAGCCTTTAAGCCATAAACTGGAAAATTGAGCATAAGCCTCTAAGCCATAAACTGGAAATGCAAGAAAAAAACAAGCAAATTCGTTGAATTGATATCCCCCCTTCTCCAAATTTCAAAATTTTGTGACAGACGGACGGACTGAATGCCGAACGGGCACTGCCAATTCTTTATCCCTCTGCCTTTTGCGTGGGATAATAATTCTTATACATATTTGTATATTGAAAATTTAGCTTTAAAATGCTTATAATCAATACCCTCCAGACATTGACTGGTAGTCCTCATGGCCCAATGCGACTGAGGAAACCCAAGGAAATTATCAGGATTTACTTATTAAAAAGAAATTTCAATAATTCCGCACGTAGTATTAAATAAAAGTCTCAATTCTCAGAGGATAATGGTAAACCATTATTCTCAAAACAGTAGAAAAATAGATCAAGTTAGAAATACAGAATCATTTGCATTATCTATGATTATGAGCAATACCAAATTCTTCATAATTTTGATGCATGGCTCCTAAACCAATTCTTATGCATCAGCACAAAATATTATTCACCAGGGGCAAATGAACATTCATAATTCAATCTAATTTCTTAATTACAACAAGAGAACCGCCGAGCGCGGATGCCAACGCTTGGCTGCAGGTGCAGTTTTGAAAAAAAGAAAACAAGTGATGTGTTTGTGAAACACTATGTTCACTTTTGAGCGATTTTGACCCATATATTTGACCTTTGACCTTGAAGAATGACCTTGACCTTTCACCACTCAAAATGTGCAGCTCCATGAGATACACATGCATGCCAAATATCAAGTTGCTATCTTCAATATTGCAAAAGTTATGGCCAATGTTAAAGTTTGAGCAAACCAACAAACAAATGGACAGGGCAAAAACAATATGTCCCCCAGTATGGACTGCTGTCTTCAATATTGCAAAAGTTATGGCCAATGTTAAGGTTTTGGGACAACGCGGACGGATGACGACGAGCTGGCTATGACAATACCTTGGGTTTTCTCTGAAAACAGCCGAGCTAAAAAGACCCTGACCTAGCGAGGTTGATGTGTGCCGCTTCCATGACGACCAACCAGGCCTGGGTTGGCTGGACATCATTCTCCGAAGGCTGATAATCATACAATGCCTGAAACAAGTATTGAAAATTGCAGGCTAAGATATGAGCCTCGCTCTGTAAAAAGGGGGTTTAATATCTGTGCATAAAGTTTCGTCCCTGATTAGCCTGTGCAGTCTTCACAGGCTAATCAGTGACGACACTTTCCGCTTTTATGATAATTTTTGTTTGAAGAAAGTCTCTTCTTAGCAAACATCCAGATAATGTGGAAAGTGTCGTCCTTGATTAGCGAACTGCAAAGGCTAATCTGGGACGACTCTTTACGGGCATGCATTAAACCCTCTTTTCACAGAGCATGATTTTTATCAATATGAATGGTAAAACTTCAACGTTTAATTACTGTCAGATCAATTGTATCTGTAAACAGTAAATGGTTAAAGATATGGTCATGAACATCATAGCAATATGGGTTTTGTGCAATTCCTCAAAGTTCCTTTTGACTACAAAAGTTCTAATTGTAGATTGTCACAAGTAGTGATGAATACCCCTCAACACATTATGTCATTATAAATTATGAAGCAAATGGTAACAACAGCTTTGTACCAAACAAAAACTACCAGTCTATAATCATGAAAACTTAAGCCAGTAAATGAGAAAATTTAATAATGTTTGAGTAAAAAAAATAATCTAGAAAACAACAACAACAACATAATTTTAGCAAGCATAAATTTCATAAGAGAATGACATACAAACAAAAAGTGACCAGTACTAACATTAATTATCTGAGCATTGAGAGGTGCTGATAAGCACTCTGGCTTGGGGCTGGCAGCAAACAGACTGTGGAGGGCTTGCATGCCAGCAGCAGTCACCAACTGAAACCAAATAGCAGGCTTTATATTGACAGGTATACATACACATACATCGTGAAATAAGTGCTGGAATAATGGATTGACATACTTGCAACTTGCAATATAAGTCTATTTGATTTTCCAAACAATTTATGATCTTTGATGTGTGTCCATGAAGCCAGACTCATAAAAATCAGAAATCTCTCTGACTATATGTTTTTGTACTGGAAGTAATTTCTCCATCCCTGAACAATTACATTAATGTATACAATTCTGAGAAGCTATAAAATAACACATTTCAATTTTTA
This sequence comes from Dreissena rostriformis, assembly GCA_007657795.1. Taxonomy (NCBI): domain Eukaryota; kingdom Metazoa; phylum Mollusca; class Bivalvia; order Myida; family Dreissenidae; genus Dreissena; species Dreissena rostriformis. Next base: position 10,117 of record VMBQ01001874.1, on the reverse strand, counting down.
CAATTGTTTTCAGGGTTTTTTTTGGACCGATTTTATAGCAGAATAACGGCTATATTCCCAATGGCAAAAGGTATACTTTTTTCCCAAAATTTGCTTAAAAATTCCCAATTAAAAAAAAAAAAAAAAAAAAAAAAATTTAAAGAAAAAAGTTTCTTAATGATTACTTTATCTGAATTTTATTTTAATTACATCTAACAAAGTATATAATAATGATTTTGTTTTTTAATTTGAATTATTTTAAAGTTATATCAAATTATTTTCACAAATCAGTGGACTTTTGGCGCGAAAAAGTTTTCTAATGAATTTATTTTCCCAATTTCTTGAAAATGCTGATAAAATTCCCAATTTCAAAGCCATGGGCTATCTTCCCAAAAAGTGGGAAAAAAACCCTGATTTAAGATTTTCTATATTTTCAGAGACTCAAATAATCCACAAGATATCCCATTAGCTTGGCTGATACAATGAAGCATAATCATAAATGAGCCTCACAAGTTTCGGTGGGTCTCCATACGTACCACATTGCTGAGGGTCATGAGTTTTAGGACGGTCTCACACACTGTCTTAGTGCTGTTGTTAGGCAGCAGGGCTATGAACTGCTTCACCAGGGACAGAGTGTGCAACGTGTCCACTGCCTCGCCAATACCTGGCAACCAAACAAGAAAATCAGTATGTCAACACCACTTTTTTCCATTTAAAGACAAATTGCATGCCCCTAAAATGTGAATTTTATTCAAACTAGAGCTTTGTCACAGACATGACGAATACCCCCACATGCCGCATTGACACAGAGTATTTTGCATGTTGTTTTTACAAAATAAGAAAAGGTAACGTGATTCAGTCAATTTAATCATGAAAACATTTCTGATAAAAATAAAAACAGCTAGGCTTTTGCTTTTAGTCATATTTATTATCAGACAACTAACGTTTTGTTAAACATTAAAATAATCTATGACAAAATCATGCTGAATGTGTAAATGCACTAAGTGACACCGTGACCTAGTTTTTTGCCCCGCATGGCCCATGTTCCATCACGGCCTAGAGATCATCTATATAAAACTTCTGATCAAGTTTGGTGAAGATCAGAAGTAAACTACTTCAATTTGAGAGCGGACACCATGCTCAATGTTTAAAACGCACTAAGTGACCCCATGACCTAGTTTTTGACCTGGCAAGTCCCATGTTTGAACTTAGCCTTAAGATCATCTAGATAAAACTTCTGACCAAGTTTGGTGAAGAGCGGATGATAAGTACTTGAAATAGAGAGCGGACAACATACTGAATTGTAAAACGCACATAGTGACCCCATGACCTAGTTTTTGGCCCGGCATGGCCCATGTTCGAAGATGGCCAAGAGATCATCTATATAAAACTTCTGACCAAGTTTGGTGAAGAAGGATAACCTTGACCTTGACCTTTCACCACTCAAAATATGCAGCTCAATGAGAAACACATGCATGCCAAATATCAAGTTGCTATCTTCAATAATGCAAAAGTTATGGCCAATGTTAAGTTTTCGGACGATGACTACGACCACGACTACAAGGACGCCGAAGACGAGAGGGCTATGACAATACTTGGGTTTTCTTCGAAAAAACAGCCGAGCTAAAAAACACACTAAGTGTTTGTGTTTACAAATAGCTGGAAAGGAGTTTAAACTTTCCTTGTTTAATTTTATATTGGACCAGTCTATATTATGCTCTAATTTGAGTGAGACTGAAACCTTCAATGAAACGTGTTCATCTTTTAGCTGAAAATTTGCTGTAAACTTCAAATCCTCGGAAAATGTCATGTCCTATTGCCATAATGCAAAGTCCGAGTTACCAGCCTTGCGTAACTCCAGGAGTTACTACCCTTGTGTACCTCCAGGAGTTTCTGCCCTTGCCAAACGATGGGGTGTCCTATTGCTATCATACAGGGTCAGAGATATTGCCCTTGCCTACCTCCAGTGGCCTCTATGGTCTGTATGCAGTGCTTGGCAGTGATGGCAGCTGCCGGATGGTAGGTGGGGGCGTTGTCCTCCAGCATGAAGTGACTCCCCTTCAACACTATACACACTGCTTGCTGAGCTGCCTTGCGAGTCTGTGGAGACGGTAATTGTTTCATGGTCTCATAATAAAGCTGAGAAAGAATTTTTGGGTAGGTTTTTAACATTTTGATATCAAGAATTTTGATTTTGAAAATAAATGCAAATTAATCTGATTAATTGACATTTTTGTCATTCTTGTTATAAAAGCATTGAAAGTGTATTATGTAGTTTGTTACTGCTGTGCACATTTAAGTCGCAAACAATCTTTGTATTAAAAAAAAAATGCTAGGGAAATAAATCCAAAACCCAACTAGAAGCTAATCATGAGCATCTCTATCACACCTCTATGACAACTGATCATGGTTATAAACTTACATTTTAACCAGTTTCCCCCATTTGTTCTTTCAATGCTTCTTGCAATGTAGACACAGGCTTTTTCTAAATAAATCTCGAGACCTTCCTAAATTTTAGGGGCAATGGACTAATGGGCTCCTGATTATTTATATGAGCCTCGTTCTGTGAAAACAGGGTTTAATGCAGGTGCATAAAGTGTCATCCCAGATAAGCCTGTGCAGTATGCACAGGCTAATCAGGGACGACACTTTCCACCTTAACTGGATTTTCGCTTAGAAGAGTATCCTTTAAATGGAAAAAAATACCATTAAAGCGGAAAGTGTTGTCCCTGATTAGCCTGTGCGGACTGCACAGGCTAATCTGGGACAACACTTTACGCACATGCATTTTACCCTGTTTTTCCAGAGCGAGCCTCCTCAATCAGCCTATCCTACCTTGGGTTTCTTGTGCGTGATGAAGGTGAGGAGGGCCTTGTAAACCTGCTGGGTGGAGGAGTTAATCCATACAGCTGCCTCCTGGGACCGCAACAGGAACGCCAGTGACGTTATCAGCTGAAATATCACAGGGCAATAGTGGACATTGTCAGCTGAAATATCACGTGGAAATACAGGACATTATCAGCTGAAATATCACATGGAAATAGTGGACATTGTAAGCTAAAATATCACATGCAAATAGAGGACATTATCAGCTGAAATATCATGGGGAAATATTAAGACATTATCAGCTGAAATATCACATGGAAATAGTGGACTTTATCATCTGAAATATCACATGAAAAACAGAGGACATTATCAGGTGAAATATCACAGGGAAATAGTAGACATTATCAGTTGAAATATCACGGAGAAATAGAGGATATTATAAGATGATATATCACAGGGAAATAGTTGACATTATCAGCTGAAATATCACAGGGAAATAGTGGGAATTGTCAGCTGAAAAATCTCAGGTGAATAGAGGACAGTATCAGCTGAAATATCTCGGGGAAATTGTGAACGTTATCAGCTGAAATATCACAAGGAAATATTGGACATTATCAGCTTAAATATCACATGGAATTAGTGGACATTGTCAACTGAAATATCAGAAGGAAATAGTGGACATTATCAGCTGAAATATCACGGGGAATAAGAGGACATTGTCAGCTGAAATATCACTAGGAAATAGTGGCTATAATCAGCTGAAACATCACGGGGAAATAGCTGTTATTATAAGCTTAAATATAAAAGGGGAAAAATGGACATTGTCAGCTGAAATATCACGGGAAAATAGTCGTCATTATCACCTGAAATATAACAAGGAAATAGTGGACATTGTCAGCAGAAATATTACAGGGAAATATTGGACATTAACAGCTTATCTATCACTGGAAAATAGTGGACATCATTAGCTGAAATATCACAGGGAAATAATGGCCATAATCAAATGAAATATCATAGGGAAATAGTGGAAATTGTCAGCTGAAATACCACAGTGAAATAATTGACATTATCAGCTGAAATATTAGAGAAATAATGGATATTGTCAGCTGAAATATCATGGGGAATAGTGGACATTATCAGCTGAAATATCACAGGGAATAGTGGACATTATCAGCTGAAATATCACAGGGAATAGTGGCCATTATCAGCGGATATATCACCGGGAAATAGTGGCGGTTTTCAGCAATTACCACAGGGAAATAATGAACATTATCAGCTGAAATATCACAAGGAAATAATGGTCATTATTAACTGAAATATCACAGGGAAAAAGTGGGCATTATTAGCTAAAATATCATGAGGAAATTATGGACATTATCAGCTAAAATATCACAGGGAAAAAGTGAACATTATCAGCTGAAATATCACAGGGAAATAGTGGACATTATTAACTGAAATATCACAGAGAAATATTGGACATAATCAGCTGAAATATCACAGGCTACTAGTGACCATTTTCAGGTGAAATATCAGAGAAATATTGGACATATTCCGCTGAAATATCACAGGGAAATATTGGACATTATCAGCTGAAATACCACAGGGAAATATTGGACATAATCGGCTGAAATATCACAGGTTACTTGTGACCATTATCAGGTGAAATTTCAGAGAAATATTGGACATAATGGGCTGAAAGATCACAGGTTACTTGTGACCATTATCAGGTGAAATATCAGAGAAATATTGGACATAATTGGCTGAAATATCACAGGTTACTAGTGACCATTATCAACTAAAATAACACAGTGAATAGAGACATTATAAACCTAAATATCAAAGAAAATGGTGGGCATTATCAGGTTATATATAACAAAGAATACTGGAACACAACAGTATGCCATGAAATTATCAACTGAAATATCACACGGAACAAAAGACATCGGATGTAATACAACACTTAAAAGCAGACATTTTCAGGTAAGATATCACAGGGACTTAACCCTTTGCATGCTGGGAAATTCGTCATCTGCTAAAATGTTGTCTGCTGAATTTCTAAAATTAGTATTTTCTTTGATTTTTTTTTCCAAAGAATACTATCAGAATAGCAAACAGTTTGGATCCAGATGAGACGCCACGTTCTGTGGCGTCTCATCTGGATCCAAACTGTTTGCAAAGGCCTTCAAAATTTGGTTCCAGCACTGAAAGAGTAAATCAGCTTAAACATACAATTAGTAGAGTGACAAAACATTTCAAACCACACAGCATGTTTTTGATACTAAAACAATGTAGGAACTTTCTTGTGATCAAAGCTAGATGCATACATTTAAAATAAAAACCATGTTTAATATTTGTATGCATTTTTTTGTGTTTTTCCTGCAAAATCTTTGAAATGAATACTTATGTAAAGCTCAATTGAGTATGTGTCAGCATTCCAACCACAAATGGCAGTCATGCACAATAATTCTACACCTTGAAATTCACTGCTGCACAGAAATCATAGGAAATATTTTCAATTAAAGCCCTACTGATTTCAGAAGTGATGTGGCTTCACCATCCGAATGTTTTGCCATCAAATCCAGGAAACACTTAGCCACCTCTGAGAACTTATTCCTTAGCACGGCCACTGGCACTCTGAAAACAAAACTAACAAGTGAACTATCAAAAAGAAACTTTTAGAACAATTTGGAATAGTTTTTTAACATAAATCATTAAAATTGTAGTATTAATATGCATTTTTTAAACTATGATATATTTGTCAAATTGTTTATAATTCTGTTTATTGCTACTGTCTTGTGTAATACTTTCGACATATATGTTTGTGTTTTTTTTCCTATTGTTTTTTTTTTGTATTTCTATAACTACTTGCGTGTAATATATTATATATTGTTTATTGAGCAATAAATATATATTAAAAGAAAAAGAAAAAAAAAGAAGTGAACGTTGTCATTCACTGGTATTTAATAGATACAAACACATAAATGTGCTCATTTTATGTAGACAGTATACTGTATATGAGTCCTGCTCTTGGAAAACGGGGCTTAACCCTTTGAGCGCTGGAACCGGATTTTGAAGGCCTTTGCAAACAGTTTGGATCCAGATGAGACGCCACAGAACGTGGCGTCTCATCATGATCCAAACTGTTTGCTATTCTGATAGTATTCTTTGAAAAAATTCGAAGAAAATGCTAATTTTAGAAATTCAGCAGACGACATTTTAGCAGACGACAAATTTCCCAGCATGCAAAGGGTTAATGTATGTGTGTTTAAATGTTGTCCAAGATTTGCCTAAGCAATCTGCACAGGCAGATCAGGGACAACAATTTCAGCATTTATGTTATTGTTCGTTTAAAGGAATTCTCTAATTAGAGAAAATAGAGTTAAGGCCAAAAGTGTTGTCCCTGATTAGCCTTTCATTTCAACATAAATGCTGAATTCCCATTAGATAACCACACATGAACCCACTACATATGCAAATCAACTCATAAATATTCATGACCATACTACTTTTTCATAGACAAGTGGAAAGACAAAGTCATTCTTTTGCAAAAACTAAACAATGTTGCATTTCATTCGACAATGCCATCTTCCTTGTGATGTCATTACAAAAAGTGAATTGTATTTTTCTGCATTTTTTTATTGGTGTATTAACTGTCTATTAAAGGCCCTATTTTACCAACAGTGAACACTTTGATGAAATGCAGATAAATGCTATTGAATTCTTTACTTTGCATTCACATTAATTTTAAGCACATCTGTTCTGGTTCATACCAGAATATTTAAAAGGGAACAATTTTATAAACTCCAGGCAAGGTCATGTGAACATTACCTTTAATGCAAGGTCATCAAGATCAAGTCAGCAGACAGTACAGTACCATCAGACTGGATTCTGTTTTGAGATTGATAATTCCAAGAATCTCAATCTAGTTGAACATATAGATACAGACTAGAACCCCCAACCAACCACTGGTCTTACCTTTTCATGACTAAGGCAAGAAGATAGACTATAGCTGTGATTGAATCCGAATCATCTGTACTCTCCAGTGCAGTCATCTGTGGAAGAAATAATACAAATGCAACTAGGCATCCAAGATTGTATAATATGCTGCCTAATGTTATAGTATTGTGGCACAGTGACATGTGATGTAAGACACATTTTAAAATCACACCTTACAAGCCAGACATTTCCTAATGCAGTAGAGCACTCCACAGTCCTTACATGTAGTGAAAACTACCAGAAATGGCTTATCTAACGCCCAGTTAATAAACTGTCTACACAACAATTATTTAAAGATAAAACTGTTTAGCAATTTTTTTTTAAATAGTAGAACTTACAGAAAAATTGAGTAGATATGCCCGTCGTATTATTTATTACGTAAAATAAATGTAGACAGATAGTTTGAAACAAACATCTCATGCTTAAAGCTTAGCTGCTGGTAAATAACAAAACAGACCATTCTTACACATCTGACATATGACATACCAGAGCAGCGAAGTACTCGGTTTCTGTCTCTTTCCCCCCTTCAGTCTTAATCACTTCTGTAATAGCAGCGAGAACTGCAAGAATCTACAAAGTTCAACACAAACATGATGAGACATCGTGTCCGGAATTGCTGTCATTTCATAATGAACAGATAAAAACAAAGAAACAGCAGATCCTGCAACTACATCTTAACTGACTGAGCTCATATACACTTGGTACTTAATCCAAATATGCATGTTGTATTTATATTCATTTTAAGCTGAGATAGTCCTTATCTTTTTGAAACTGATCAAGTTTCCTGGTTTTGCTTTCATTTTATGCTAACAGAATTAACTTCATGCCTGTAAATATTGGATATAACTGTCACAATTTGATCTCCTCTACAATTACAACCACAGTAATATAAATCATCTTAAATTGAAATGAAGTATAAAATGTACATGTTCCGGTACAAGAAAAGGACAAAAACACACCTCTTTGTGGAGGGCAGAATTAGATGACCAGAATCTGTGCACTTTACTAAATGTGGTATTGGTGCAGTCTGTCCAGTTTGTAGCCCAGGTTTTAAATGTGCCCATCGTCTGGCGATCCGATTCAGTAGCCATGGACTCCCCATCACCCCCTCCCTGTGCCTTGTCATGTTTCACAAGAGCATCCACAGTCAGTGAACTTGGTCCTAACAAAACAAGATATGTTTTAAAAAAGCATGCCCATGACGTGCAATCAAGTCAATATGATCATTTGGCAAATTTGGATGATTGAGATTTTTTTTATTTTTTTTTCAAAAATCATATTGTTCAAAACAAAATATACAATTGCCATGCAAACTTGTATTTAACAGATTTTTTACAATAAAAGTACAAAACTGAAGTTTCATCAGAAAAATGTCATTTATTCCAAAAATGGGGATGGCTGAATTCATAAAATGGATGAAACTAAAGGAATGAAGGTAGTTGCATAAATCCAACTCCCAGCTACTCGTAATGGCATTTTTCATGTAAACTCGACGCCTGCAAATCAGGCGGTACTTTAATCGGTAATATGAGCCATATAAAATGTTTTCTGGCATAATTAAAAACAGAGAGAATAATAGGTTAGTGTTGATTATAGATCAGGTTTATCATGCGAGGCTTAGAAAACAAAAAGCACGAGCCTTGGCGAGTGCTTTTTCGTTTTGGTACCGAGCATGATAAACCTGACCATAATCAACACTTACCTATTATTCTATTTATCCCACTTTTTATTCAGTAAACCTTTTTATTTAAACAAAATAAGTTTAACTTGTTATTTTCGCTTGATTTATGACGTCATTTTGTCGAAAATATGACGTCATTTCGTGCCGTGTATTATAGCAGAAATTTAATCAACAGGGCTATAATCAACCGAAATCGCTGTAAAAGTGGGATAAAAAAATAAAATTAATATGTACCTTTTGAGCAAATTAAATAAACTAACGTGATATGGTGTGCTTTCCGGATAATTAAATTAATCAAAGTTTCAAAGCACATCAACTGCTCCAGAAAATGTATACATTTATGCAATTTTAACAACGAGATATGTAGAATTTGAAAATATGTTGCTTTATTTAACCCAAAGTAAAAAACTGCAACAATTTATTGAGTAAGGTGTATTAACACAATGTACCAATAAACCTTAAGCAGCATAATCACTGTCAAAAGAATGTGTCCTAATGAAAAAAGTAGTGCAGCGTAACTTTTTGCCTTTCTTTTGCTATAATTGTCAAATGTCAATTCAAAACTTCTTTTGGTTTGAAAATGGCTTTATCAAGTTTTTGTTTTGAGTATTTGTCCACAAAAGACATGCACTTTGGATTTTTAAAAGGTAATGTGTTTGTTGTGTAGTGAAATAAGGTCACTTCCAACAGCCTTGCTGTTGGGCTAGCTCTTTAGAGACGCAGTTAGAGTGTCTGACTACCGCTCTGGAGGTCGTGGGTTCAATCCCCCGCTTAAGCTCTGTATTTTCACTTTAATGGCAACAAGGCAAAAAAAGAACCGTGAATGGGGAAATGGGTCTGGGCTTGAATAATGGTTTCTGGGAGGGCCATGCGTATGCAAGACACGCTGAAGCGGGCGTGTCTGTGCCTTGAAGCATTAAGAGGGGGAGAATGGGAAGTAAAAATAGTGAGATAAGGTCACTTCCAACAGCCTTGCTGTTTGGCTAGCTCTTAACCAAAGCGGATGATGTCTGACTATCACTCTGGAGGTCATGGGTTCAATCCCCCGCTTGAGCTGTGTATTTTCACATTAGTTGCAATGTAATAGGTTGATTGAAGCCAATTTAATAGACAGAGTGGAGCATATTTGTTGACATAGTTTTCCTTTACCAGGTTGAACTTTGAGCTGTTTGAATGATCTCTCAAAAGCTCAAATCAATCAAGAAGAACTAGGAAAGAATGATACCTTCTAATTTATTGAAAAATCGACTTTTTGCAGCTTCTCGAAACGTCTTTTTTTCTGGGTTAGAAGTGGAGCTGTGTCCTTTCTTCCATCGCTTGCCTTTCCCTTTATGTAATCTGTGTTGAGTATTAACCTTACCAGAGCTACCCATACTGAATGGAGTGTAAAGCAAGATATTATGTTATAAAGTAAAGTTTCACGTGTTGGATGTTTATTCCGGAAGTTGACACTGGTTTAAAAGACACAACCACACAGTTCTACTCTTAAAGGATACATTATCTGTATGCGCAAAAGTTTGACAACATTATTTGTCTAAGTTATTGCTTTTACATTGAATTTGTGTAGAAAATATTTTTCTCTATAAAATTTCAATTACCTATGTGGTATATATATATATATATATATATATATAT